>CAUYLG010018730.1:0-71829 GCA_963573385.1 Cacajao melanocephalus
TTTTGAGAATACAGTGTACAGAGCATAGGCGGAAGCAGAATGAATAGCAAGAAGACTACTGCTAAAGTCCAGGAGAAAGATGCTGGGAGCCAGGACCAAGGAGTAACAGTGGCGGGTGTTGAACAATGAGAACACAGGGACCCCGGGAGGGGAGCATCACAAACTGAGGGCTGTTCGGGGGGGACTAAGGGAGGGACAGTGGGGGGTAGGGAGGTTGGGGAGGGATGACATGGGGAGAAATGCCAGATAAAGGTGACAGGGGGATGGAGGCAGCAAACCACATTGCCATGTATGTACCTATGCAACAATTCTACATGATCTACACATGTAACCCAGAATCTAAAGTACAATAAATATATATATATATATATATATATATATATATATATATATATATATTTTTTTTAAAAGCAAGTACTTTAGATATTTAGATCTCATGGTAATTACATATATATGAGAGACCTTGGGTTCAGGGAAGTCACCTAATCACACAGCTCTTGGGTAATTGTGCTTATGTTAGTGACCAGTCTTCCAACCGAGCTAGACTTGTTTTCCATTACATCATGTGAATAATCGACTCTGGTACATTATTAAGGGAAAGCTAAAAATGTTGGAGTAAAATCCCTAAATATTTTGCAATCAACATCCTGCAGAGATTTACTATTTCCCCCTCAAAACATACCTTAATGTCCCAGACTCCCAGACACAGAGGCATCCAGCTAAAAGCAAGAAACTTATCTAGTAACAAGATTGGAACTAGAACCCCAGTCTCTCTAGATCCTGGAACTCAGGCCAGGCCATTGCAATTTGCCCTGCATTATACTGTCCTTAGCCTCCCAGACAGAATGCATCTTGCAGCCATTGTATTTGAGCTTGTGTCTTGCTCATAGGCAAGGGAAACTTTTCACATCAGCACTGGCTCTGGTAACCAGAGGTGAGGAAAGAGTCTGTTAGCAATCGTTCAAAACTTACAGAATGCAATGGTTTTCAGACTCTGATAAGTCATCACTTCCGTACCTCCAAATGGGGAATTTCCAGCAAATGTGACTGTGCTAAAAAAAAAAACCGCATTCTTCCTTGGCAGGTACAGGATCCCAATGGTCACCTGAAAAATTCTTAACTCACCTTTGAGTGTGACACTGGGTCTCAGATGATTCGAGCTTGTTGTGGGATCTGTGCTCCGCTCAACTTAACATGAATCAAGCATTGTCAGCCCTGTTTGATCCTTCTCATCAAAAGCTTACTTGTTGCAGCTGCACTAAATTCCACATCTGAATAGGGGTTAAGTAGAATTTCTGAGGTCCTTTAAAACAAGCATTATATTTATAAGGTTCAGTGAGTTTAAAATTGTACTTCTTTAATAGAAGAAAAGAAAAATCAGAAGGTTATTATATATGGATCTCTCTCTCCCCTTTAGGGCAGTCAATGAATAGTTCATCAAAAAGAATCTTGAGAAACACTCAGTTCAATTGGGGGCCACTGACATGGACAGAGTGGAGCATAATTGCATATTGTGAGCAATGCTGCCTGTGTCTTTTTGGTACAAGAAATAAAACAGCACCCACCATCCTGTCTTTTGTGCAGATACGTTAATGCCCCCAGGTGAACATCCTTGACAATTACTGAAGGGCATGGGTTTAAAAAAATTCATAAGTCCTTTTGGTTTCTGTGTCCCAAGTTCTGCTGAAGTATCCTCAGCTTGCTCCAAACCCATGTTTGACCTCACCAACAAACATGTCATTTATTAATGAGTTCCTACATGAACCCACTCATTCACTTATCCATGCATCCGTTCATTCATCCAAAGGTGGGATAATCAGAATGTGGAACTGTGAACCAATCCATACAGTATCTACTGGAAGATGGCAACTCTCATAAATAAATGAGTTTTTCCAGATTCTTTTTTTGAGACATGAATGAAAAGGAGACATTGTAAAGAAACACCTGTCTCGGAGACAAATCATGTTACCTAACTTATTTTGGAGGGCATGCATTGTTAGCATGAAATAACACGTTTTAGACGTGGGTGCTTACTAAAGGACTTGCTATTCGAAGTATATTAGGAGCACAGGTCATTAACCACACATCCCTAAATCATGAAATCTGACTCAGGGCAAGTCAATAACTATTGGGAAAGGACTACATTTTCTAGTCTTTTTAGATGAAATGTCTTCTCCAAATGCAGAACTCTTCTAGACCACGAAGAGTGGATTCCTTTGTGGATTGAAATGAAATGTCAGGGCTGTGCATGGTGGCTCACGCCTATAATCCCAGCACTTTGGGAGGCTGAGGCGAGTGGATCATGAGGTCAGGAGATCAAGATCATCCTGGCTAACACGGTGAAAGCCCGTCTCTACTAAAAATGCGAAAAAAAAAAAAATTAGCCAGGAATGGTGGCATGCACCTGTAGTCCCAGCTACTTGGGAGGCTGAGGCAGGAGAATGGCTTGAACCCAGGAGGTGGAGGTTGCAGTGAGCCAAGATTGCACCACTGCACTCCAGCCTGGGCAACAGAGCAAGATTCCGTCTCAAAAAAGAGAGAGAGAAATGAAATGTCAGTTTCCTATCAGACTTTTTCACCTCACCCGACTGGCAAAGTAGAAATCTCATTATAAAAGTCAACAAAACGGAGCTCCAGTAGATCCCCAATCAGAGGAGCCGTGCACAGACCAGATTTTCTGTTCAATCGCTACCCACTTGCCACATTCGTTTAATTAATTTTTCTTCCTCTGTGATTCAATGTTGTTCTTGGTTTTGTTCTTTCTTTAAAAACAAAACAAAACAAAACAAAACAAAACAGAAGAGAGCTTTTAATATCAGATTCTGGCAACCACTGTATATTCGTAAGAAAATAGAATATATCCTAGAAAAATGTGCAATTGTTCTGCATTGTGTAATTGGCATTGACATGGTGAAATTTTTTCAGAGTAATTAAATACCCTAAGTGTCTTGAGTATTTTTAATAGCTAGTATTACTGTCAGCTTATGGCTTATGGTGCTATCAATTATGACAAAAGAAATTATTTTCCAATCTGGATTATGCTACAAACTGCACTGGAGCCCTTGAGATTTTCCTCTTTGAATATTAAAATAGTGGTTGCAATTTGCAGGACTTATGCCTCTTTGAAAATGTTTCTATCTTTTAAAATATTAAGTATCAAAATTAACAAGGAAACTTTATACATGCTGGAGGAGATATCTGTCCTCATAAGGCACTGTAGCAAATATTAAATTCACTTGTTTTCACCATCTCAACTTGAACTTTGTTTCAACTATACTTCCTAAACAACTTTGGAATAAACAAATTTTAATTGCCCTGATATATATCTTTAAAATCCTTCAGAAACATTATTGAAATGTTGAAAGAGCTCTGGGACGTCCCCGATCAACATCTAATAATGTCTTAAACTAAAAAGTTTTGTGTAAGTTCTTGTTGGGGCAGATAATTACCAAATTTTAAAATAATTCTGTTTTATTTTGGCAATTAATTTTCCAAGAATTAAGTTCCATAGTGAGGCCCTGCCTGTCATCTTACCAAGCAAACAAGGCTCACTAGGGACAGTCAATGAAAGAGAGACTGAAGGAGGAGATGAAATTCACATGGCCAGCGCCATTCGTTGTTAATCTTCCTCTACATGCTATGCTCCAACCCACAGAAATAGCCTCCGTTCCTGGAGGAGATCACACCTTCCTGTCTTTGTGTGTCCTCTTGCTACATGCAATGCCTTCCTCAAATACTACCTGTTGACAAAAGCTGGCACACAATTCAAGCCCCATTTCAACTGTCATCTCCTCCAAAAAACATTTCCCAATCCCTTAATTAATTCCCCTTTCTTATGCATTCTCAGTGTGCTACTTCCAGTCCTACTTAACACTATTTTCTTTATGTTTTTAATTATGGATATATCTGTCTCACCAGTGATATATTAAACACCCCAAGGATGAAAACCCTGTCCTATCTTTGCATCTGTGTGCCTCTAACAGTGTTTTGAAAATATTAGATGTTGAGTTAAGGCTTGGCTTCAGTCAGTTTTGCAATGCTGTGAAAACGTTATTTTCCTTCTCCTCTGCCTTTGCCATGCTATTGTTCCCTCTGTCTGGGATCCTTCCCCCAAGCGCTCCTTTCCTCTCTACTCAAATCTCTTACTCATGCATCAAGACTTTCCCAATTGTTTTGTCCCCATTGTGAACCTTCTCCAATATCCTCTTTCCCCTCCTCCCACCACCAGGTGAGATTTGGGTCTTCCCTCTGCACTTCCTTTGAAATCTTTATCATCTTCAATCATGGCATGATTCTATAATGGCTTGATTGCACAGTGGTCCTGCTCTATAGTCTTGTGAGTTTCTTGAGGACAAAAATAATTTCTTATATCTCCGAATTTCTAAGATCAGCATGGTGGGCACTCACTAAATATTTGTTGAATAAGTGGATGGATGGATGGATGTTAAAATGAAATTTGATACATAAATCAGTGCATCTTGTTAGCATTCTCATACTATTTTCAAAAAAAGAAAGGAAAGAAAGAAAAAAATACTTCTGTGACTTAACATGACAAACTCCTTGGTTTCGTTTTCCATCTACCACTGCTCTTCCTTGCATGGCTGCATTGGCCCAGTTATGACAATGGATGGAAACTTCATTGGCCATCTTTGTTTCCCTCCACACTACCTGTTACCTTGTGTCGTCTGGTTGGCTTTGAGGGCCAAAGAGATCCCTGCTGGCTATAAGTCAATTACATGAGAATGATAAACCCTCTTTAAAGAAAAAGCAAAGTTTACAAATCTCTGAACAGCATATCCTATGCTATTGAGAACATGTGGTCAGCCAGTCCTATCTTACTGACCATTCCGAATAACTATAAAATTTCATCAGCTTCCCACAGTCTGCACTCATCAACAACGATAATAATATTTTTATTTAGAAGGCAGCCTGTGGTTGTGGGAAGAATTATAGGCTTGTACACGCAAACCAAGGTTTAAATTCTATGACTTCGCTTCCTAACGCAACCTCGGCAAGTGACTTAGTCTCCGTTTCTGTATCTGTAAAGTGGAAATCATGCAGAACTTTGTCCTGTCATGCTCAGGAAGTAAACTTTATAATGTATGTCTTTACTTGGCATGGTGTCTAGAACGTACTAAGTATTCTTTTTCTTGGGTGTAGTGCTACAGAGGGTTTTGTTGTTGCTGTTGTTGTTATTGTTTTTTGTTTTGTTTTTTTTAGATGGAGTTTCACTTTTCTTGCCCAGGCTGGAGCGCAATGGTGGAGTCTCGGCTCATTGCAACCTCTACCTCCCGGGTTCAAGCAATTCTCTTGTCTCAGCCTTCCACGTAGCTGGGATTGCAGGTACCTGCAACCATACCAGCTAATTTTTGTAATTTTAGTAGAGACAGGGTTTCACCATGTTGGCCAGGCTGGTCTCAAACTCCTGACCTCAAGTGATCCACCTTCATCTGCCTCCCAAAGTTCTAGAATTACAGCCATGAGCTGCCATGCTCAGCCTACAGAGGTTTTAAAACAAATTTCTCATTGATCCTCAGTTTGCTCTTGTGTTCCTTATCCAACACCCCATCATGTTTAGATTAAAAATAGGCAAAAATAAACATAAAAATTCAACGAGATAACTCTTAGGTTGTATTAATTCCCCCTCCTTTTTCTCTCAATGCACTCTCCATCTTTTGCTATTATACATACTTATGCTGATTTCAGTAAACTTCCAAACTAGATCATGTGCCCTTGAGATGAAGGGCACTGCTTTATTCCTGAATCTGAGTGCCTAGTGGGTGAGTGAGTGAAGACCAGATGGAAGGTAGTCAAGAAATTATGGATTCGTTCATTCATTCAACAAACAAGGCCATCTGGAGGAAAAGAAGACAGGAAGCTTTCAGGATAAAGCATGAAGAGCAGAGAGGGCCAGGTCCCTTTGCTTTTGCAAGGATATTTATGACAGTCCCAAGATTGTTGGATTTTCTATTATCTGAGGCAAATTCTTCCCTACTTTACACAATTATTGCCTGGCCAGTAGTTTGACACTGTAGTGGTAAATCAAAAGGGATTCCAAACAGGTCACACCAACCATCATGCTCTCTGAATCACTTCTCCAGCAGAGTCCCAAAGCCAGACTGGTTAGCTTAAAGTTCATATTACCCAGCAGTCACAGAGTGTGGCATGGTTGCCTGCATTAAATAATGATGTCACAGCCTGCCGAAGAGGATGTCTTTTTAGCAAGGAGCAAGAGGAAAAACGAAGCAACTCCAGAGAGAAAATGTTTATTGAAATGCAAATGATTCTTCCGTGCATGTACTTTAGCTCTTTTGAAACAGAAAATCTGTAAGAATATAGCTGCATTTTCCTTGCCCCTTTCCCTCCGTGCTTATCTCTGCAAATGTTACAGGGCACTCATAATATGAAAATATGGAGGAAGTTTGGAGAGGAAACACTTATTTTAAAATGCATGCTTCCCCTAAAAATAGCAAAAGGAATGAATAGTAAAAGTTCCCAGAGGAGTACATTGATATTGGCTCAAAATGATTCTTTTTCCCAGTGGATCTGTGGAGAGGAGGGGGTGCAGGTGCAGCCCTCCCCTCTCCTTCAGTTGCACCAGCAGTCAGGGGTGGAGGGTGTGTGTTGCTCTCTGCAGGCCTGGCCTGCCATCTGACCCCAGTGTTGCTACTCCACATGGATTGCCTCTCAGCCAGCCTCCTCTCAGAGAACAAGGACATTCTTCATTGGTGTTCGTGGTAAACAGCAGTTGGGAGAATTGCAGCTGGCTCAGCCCTTTGAGTTCTGCAGATAAGAAAGTTCTGCTGAAATGTAAAATATTTTTAAATGTTTTAACTGTCACATGGCTACACTCCCCATCATGCCGAACACAGCCAGAAGAGGACAGACATGCATTGAAATGTTTCCCTCGAGTGAGCCCTTTTCAGGGTCAGGTTTCTGGCAGTGATGTAGTTCTTGTAAAGGTAGTGATAAGGTTTGGCTGTGTCACCACCCAAATCTCATCTTGAATTGTAGATCCTATAATCCCAGCATATCATGGGAGGGACCCAGTAGGCGGTAGTTGAATCATGAGGGTGGGTTTTTCCTGTGCTGTTCTCGTGATAGTGAATAAGTCTCATGAGATCCCGTGGTTTTTGTAAAGGGCAGTTCCGCTGCACACACTTTCTTGCCTGCCACCATGTAAGATGTGACTTTGCTCCTCCTTTGCCTTCCACCATAATTGTGAGGCCGCCCCAGCCTTGTGGAACTCTGCATTAAACCTCTTTCCTTTATAAATTATGCAGTCTCAGGTCTGTCCTTATAGCAGCATGAGAATGGATTAATACAGGTAAATTTTTGAAAAATACAGGGCCACAGAATTGTAAATATTTCCCAGGTTTAGATCTGATCATTTTGTCTAACACTCTTTCATTTATAATGGATTTTATGGAACAACATCTAAATATTGACCCTAGAGTTCCTTCTAGGGAAGAGAACAACAGGAGTTTCCTATAAACCTACCCAACCTTCTTCTCAGCCTGAAAGTGAACATCGCAATTTTACTTTATGTCTTAATGTAGCCTCTGAAAATTTTAAATTGTGTCAGTCTTAGGTGGCAATTTCTTAACTTCCATTTGCATGTTGAACCTTTGACACAGTTACAATTTAATGGTTTATGAATCGTAACCTATTAAATTAGTCAGAAATAATCTTTTCCCCTGTCTTCCAAAAGTTAATTTCTTGGATGTTATCATATCCCTAAGGTAAAAATGCAAGGTTAAGGACATCACCCCCTCCTGATCCCCAGCCCCCACAAACCCAAGCCTTGCCTTTTTTTTTCTACCAGGTGACAAAAGAGGTTTACCTGTGGCTGAAAACATGAGGCTGCCATGGAAGCTTTCTTTACAGAATCCTGTCTCCTCTCTGCTACCCCGTGATAAATAGAATTGGTACTGCCTGACACTGGTGAACAATGGGTGAAATGGATATTAGAAAAATCTCATTTATCTTCTGCTTTATTTCTTGATAGGGGTCCTTGTCACTGGGACTATTGTGTGACCAGCTCTGGAAAGGGCATCTCATTAGTTTTTCTTATCAAGATAGCAAGGTCCTTTTAAACAGCAAACCACTTACATTTTAGATTCAATTAGGAAACTGCATAGTGTGTGTTCGTGTGTGTGTGTGTGTGTGCACACGTGTGTGTGTGTTTGCACTTCAGAGCTTCTACTTGGAGGCAGAGTAGTATCAGCTCAGTTCTTACAGGTCTGGTTTTCACCACAGTTGAGCCCAGCAGGTACATCACAGTGAACCAAGCCCCATGAGTCAGTATCCTCTGGCACAAATGCAGCTGATAGACTCATCTTCATCTGCTTCCCATGATGCATCTGCTCCTGTCAGGCAGGATGGGTCTGGGTGAGGTATGGGAAGCTGCTAGCCATCTGTGTAGCAAGGGATGTCCACAGATCTCTTTTCTGAGGTGGTTTGCTTCAAAAATGAAACAAAAGACCTATTTTAGCCCCACTAGTGTCTAAAGTGTCTCCCCCCACGTCCTGGGCTTCCTTGCACATAGCAGGCTTTTCTGGCAAATGTACTTTGGAGCACTTCACAGTTGCCACCCAGACAACTGAGAGAATGTCAGCAAATCAGCAATGACTTAGAAAATGTCAGATGGGATTCCACTTTTTCACATCATCTTGAAAATCCCGATGACAGGCAGATGAAGTGGGACAACTGTACGTCAGGGTGCTGTGTGGAAAATTTAGCCAATACACTGAGAGAAAGCGCCTCTCTCCCTGCAGCTGTGAAAACAAACCAAAAATGAAAATATTCTGCCAGGGTTATGAATGATCTCCTGGGGATATTGGCCTGTTTTGAAAGAACAGGGATGCTTTCAGGACAGTGGGGCGCCATGTAACTTTCTTGTTCAGGGGAGATGGGATACTGTCAGTTGGCAAGGTTGAATCCCCCCTTGTTGAGTTCTATGGAATCCCCCCTTGTTGAATACATGTTTCAGGGAGAAACACCATTCACTTTCAGGGGCTGGCTGGGTTGTTGACAATTCTGTTCTCCACCATGCTCACATAGGCCAGCCTTAGAAGAGAGCCAGTGCTCATGATTTACTTTTAAACCCTTGTCATAATTGTGTTTAAGAAAGCATTTGTGGCTGGGCACAGTGGCTCAGGCCTGCAATCCCAGCACTTTGTGAGGCTGAGGTGGGAAGATCACCTGAGCCTAGGAGTTTGCAACTAACCTTGGCAACATAGTAAGACCCACTCTCTACCAAAAAAACAGAAAAATTAGCCAGGTGTGGTAGGATGTACCTGTAGTCCCAGCTACTCAGGAGGCTGAGGCAGGAGAATCACTTGAGCCCAGAAGTTCCAGGCTGCAGTGTGCCATCATTACACCACATCACTTCAGCCTAGGTGACAGAGCAAGACTTTGTCTCAAAAAAATAAAAAATAAATTTACTTGATAGTGGATGGGTGATAAGCTTCCAGAGTGCAGGGAGGGTGAGAGTGTCCTATTCATTGTATATCTCCTGTGTCTACAAAGTGCCTGCCTGGTGGAGAACAGGCACTCAGTAAGTGTATTTTTGTACTGACAAATGACTGAATGCAAAGAAGATATTCCTGTCTAAAACCCTCTTCCTTGTCTAGAAGCAACTCCAGTTTGAGATTTCATAAAAACATGATGTAGGCTAACATTCTGGTTTTGTGCCTGGCTGGTTGAGACTGACATCAGGATGCTAACTTCCTGTGGCCTCAGTTTACTCTGAAGTGAGGAAGAGTATTAACTAAGACCTTTCGAGATGCACTAATCCTAATCTTTTTGGCTAGGACACGGGAGAACTTGACATCTCATTCTTCATTGAAGTTTGCAGATAAAGTCTAGTTTGGGCAGCTAGGCAGTTATAAGGAATGTGTTGAGCTGTTTTTCCCCTATGAGACAGTGCATCTGAGATCATCTCAGTGCTCTGAGCACCTATAGATAAAAAGCTACAAAGGGCCGGGCATAGTGGTTCATGCCTGTAATCCCAGCACTTTGGGAGGCCGAGGAGGGCAGATCACGAGGTGGGTGGATAACGAGGCCAGGAGATCAAGACCATCCTGGCCAACATGGTGAAACCCCCGTCTCTACTAGAAATACAAAAATTAGCCCAGTGTGGTGACACACGCCTGTAGTCCCAGCCACTTAAGAGGCTGAGGTGGGAGAATCACTTGAACCCAGGAGGCGGAGGTTGCAGAGAGCCAAGGTCACGCCACTGCATGCTCCAGCCTGGGTGATAGAGCGAGGCTCCATCTCACAAAATAAAAAAAAAAAGAAAGCTACAAAATGTTTTTGCCCTTCAGGAAACTTCCAGCTATAGAGTCTGCAATGGGGACAGAAAGGAAAGTAGAAAACCATCAAAACCAAAGTTCATCTACTTCACAATTTCCCCAAGGACCAATCAGTAAACATCCATGAACAAAGGCAGAGTATATGCCTGGGGCAGATGGAAATCAACAAACCCACTTCAATGAAAGCCACAGCTAATTGATGCTCAACCACAAATGTCCTGTTAAACGCTGGTTCATCATTTGTCACACCCATCAAGCATCCCTTGGTTTTTTTTGCACGTTGTTTCTCAGCCCCTTACTTTGCCCCCTCACTACTTAACCAAGTCTCATTCTGTTCCATTGCTACAACACTTGATAGTGTTCGGTATGATCGCAGTCACATCCACCTTCATGCATAATTAAGAAATGGATTACATATTTTGAAAATGAAAATCACTGCAAAGACTTCCAAGGCTGGAATATGTATCCAAATCCAGTATTACTTCCTCAGTTTGATTTCATGGAATATTTATGACAAGCTGTGATGAAATACTGACCCAGGAAGTTCTGACTAGGAACAGGTGCCACTGAGGTGCCACATCATTCTGTGGAAACTGTGTGGCATTTTATTTGCCAAGAGCCTCTCTCTAATACTTCACCTTGGCTTGCCATTCAGTTTGTCAGCTCCACAATTTTGTGCTAAGAGTGAAGAAAGGAAGCCCAGAAGGGTGAATGGTTTGCCCCACACTAGTGATCTCTCCCTGCCCTCTGATGAGTGTTGCACCTCACACAGTCTGGCCATGCCACTTCCCTGCCAGCCTCACTGGCATGAGGGATGATGAACTGAAGGATACATTGCATTTCCTGCCATCTAAAATTTTTATGACATTACATATGGCATAAACACTCTTCCTTTCCTTGGACTTAATTCTGATTTCTGAGCATGATGAACAGGTTCTAAGTTAACTGCCCTGCCTTACAGCAGTCGCAGCCTAGCCCTTGCCGCTGTCCTCCTGGTTCCCCTTTCCTTGCCTCCCTTTGTGTCTAACTCCTGTTTCCCCATTGCTCCTCCAGTCTCAACCCGACATCTGCTTCAGGACTTTGCTGAAGCATCACCTGCTGCAAGAAAACTATCTGATCCTTGAGATTTCCTGTGCTTTGAACCCACTGCCTACCCGCTCCACATGTGGGGTTGCACAGCATCCCTGCCTTTACATAAAAGCCATATTAGATTTAATCTCATCTCTCCCAGGTATTTCTGACAAATGAAAGACAATTTGCAAATGCAAACATCAATGTGGATAACATATAGTCACCAAATTCCAGAGCCACTGTTCCACAGCCAAAGGGCAGCCCTTGCTTAATAAGGACTTAGATGACTTATCAATAAATGATGACAAGAGATCATTAAGAGCACCATTTGGACAGGGCTCTACATTTCACACAGTGCCCCTGTGGACAGCACTTTTCAAACTTTTCCTCTGTGACGTGATGGAGCATATCTCTATGCCTTGGAGTAATAGTCCCCAAAATCAGGCAAGCAAAAAATATTTTAAGTCTTGCTTTCTTTTAAAACTTAGTGCATATTTTTGTCTTCCATGATAAACATCGTTATTCAGTGTTTTAAAATGTTTTAATGGGCTTACCACTAAGTAAACCTGCTATTCCAAAAAGATTCCATAGGCCTGCAGTCACAGTTTAGAAAACACTAGGATGCCGTTTACCTGAATCCTGGTCACTGCTCTGTGCAAGAGATGAGCTGCTTAGGACCAGTCCACGGTTATGGGAGAGAAAATTACTTGCATCTTGATTCACTTCTCTTGGACACAGAATTAGTGATGGGGTTAGGATTCAACTACAAGTGTTTTTTGGTTTTTTGGATTTTGGGTTTTTTTGTTTGTTTTTTTTTTTTGAGACAGAGTCTGGCTTTGTCATCATGCTGGAATGCAGTGGCACGATCTCAGCTCACTACAACCTCCACCTCCCAGGTTCAAGTGATTCTCCTGCCTCAGCCTCCAGAGTAGCTGGGACTACAGGCACGCACCACCATGCCCAGCTAATTTTTGTATTTTTTTTAGTAGAGACGGGGTTTCACCATGTTGGCCAGGATGATCTTGATCTCTTGACCTCCTGGTCCGCCTGTCCCAGCCTCCCAAAGTGCTGAGATTATAGGCATGAGCCACTGTGCCCGGCCTACACATGTGTTTAACTCCAAACTTCATTAAAAAAAATTTTTTTACCCTTCCAGAAACTTTTAGCTGTGCTATCCTCAAGACATGTGAAAGTGTCAGATTTTATCCACCACCCACTAACTTGCAGCAATGTAAAGCAACAACCCACCGCCCAGGCACAGTAGCACCTCATCCCCATGTTGACTTACTCTATCCGAAGCCCAGGACTCAGCTCTTGGATGTGGCCTCTTCTATATCAACATCCAGCATCCATCCTGAAAATCCCAGGGAACCCTTATCAGAATCCCTGGATAGTCATGTACCTAGCTCCCTGAAACACTTCTTTCATCATGTGTCTGTCTTTCTTTACTAGGCTATAAAGTTCTTGAAGAAAGAGATCATCTTTGATACATCCTAGTCCATAAGCCAGATTCAGCTCAGTGTCTGGTATTGAAAATGCTCTTTCATACATACTTATCACTCACTAGTTTCCTAAGAGTGGGCAGGAAGGGTTGCAGTAGGTAAAAGAAAGTACAATTCCCCCATCAGCCAAAGCGAAAGAGTAACTGCAACAACTATTACATGACGTCGCATTCAACCATGCGAGTCTATAGCCTTTCCTCTCTGCTACATGCCATGATAGATTATGTTCTGAAAGCAATGGTGTGTAGCTTAAATAGTTCAGGTGTATATTTTGATTTTCTCTTACTGCTTGCCGAAGAATATTTTACAGTTTTGTAATTTTGTTTCTTAATATCCAAGATGATAGACCGTGGTACCCAGTAGCCCGAAGGAAGACATCCTTAAATGTCATGATTATCCCAAAATGTTAGAGCAATCTTATTTGAAATTGATCTTCTCAAAAGTATTACTATAATTGCCTTCCATTGGGTTCAGTGAGTGAAATGACAGGGAGGGGTGCACTGCTTACAGGCCACGCTGTCGCCTATTACCGCTCTTCTCCCCTCCTGAGAGCCACTGAATTGAAATGTTATGTGTTGCTCACCTTTCCTTATGATGTATTGTAACTTCGCAAGGCTAAAGATTTCAATCTTGGATTTTCAGCTGCTAGAAGAAAACTGATTTCCCATCTATTCCCTTTTGAAACAGGTACTATGTCTAAAGAAACCATTATCTTCTGATATTTTCATGCAGGTAAAAGTTGAGATTCTCACAGATAACCCAGCACACATTTACATAGTCTTCGTAGCCAAAAATGGTATGACTTTTGTTATCTAAATGATCTAATAAAGAAAAGGCAACTACATTTTCTGAATGTATTTGCCTTCACCATCTCAGGGTAAAAACGTAGGTCTGTTATTCTATTGCAGAGGTCAGAAGTGATAAGTAGATAACAGGCTGTGTTTTCTCTTTTACATTCACTCAGGTCAGTATTACCAAACTGAGGTCAACCTTACCGTGCTCAGGTCGGCATTACAATACTCAGGTTAATATTGCCAACTATTTCCCCTGGGGAAAAAATGGGTTGGATCATTCCCAAACTGTCTTTATATGTTTTACAAACAGATCTATCTTAGGGATACATCTCATGGAAAGGAATGTGGTACCAGAAACCACACAGCTTATCTTAGATAACAGTTTAAATTCACTGACATTACCTCTGTATAATAATAGACCTGCACAGTAGATTTTAAGTTGAATCTGGAGGTGCAATGATTCCCTCATGCATCTATAAAAGGCAAGTGAATTCCTATAACCCCCAGATATCTCTGGAGTTCCCAAAGTACTGGTTCCTGGAGACAGATGTCCCAACACTACAGAAGGACCCATGTGCAATGTAGCTAAACTGAAAATCTCCAATTATTCCCACTTGCTTTCGAGGACAGAGCAATGCCTGAGAGGCTACATTCAGATTCCCCTGGCTATTCCTCTGCTCACTTCTGCCACCTCCACATCGATCTCTGCAGGAGAATGATTTAAGTGGCCATTTAGATCGATTCCAGAGACAGCCCAGCCAAGATATCCATCCCGCCATAATCTGCTCATTCTGTATGGATGGACTAGGGCTTACCTCCAGGAATGCCAATTGCACTGCAACCAGCAGAAAACATTGAGACTATTTAGTGTTCCACAGATACTGGTCTCACATCCAGGGAATGATAGAGGACACTGCAACGTTCAACCTGTCATTTCGTAGTATTTTATTACAGCCCCATTTGAGACAATCAAGGGAAATTAAAAAGAAAAATAAAACAAATGAACAAAAAGGCCCCAGTTCAAAGTATCATGAGCATTGACTTGGATAGAAGTGGCATGCAGAGCCTAATGCATCTTAGTAAAAAAACCAAAGTTATCTTCATTGAGCACATTTAAACTTTTGTTCTTCATCTTGCTTCCAACGTAGTAAATCTTCCCATTTTACTTAAAATGTTAGTTAAAAAATATTTTCCATAATTGTTCATAAAATTGAAGCTATGCATACTCTATAATCCAGAAATTCCAATTCTAATTCATATTTTAGAGAGGCCCATGTAAAAGTTTACATCTTGACTTATTTATAGAGCAAAAAAAAATGAATCAGCCTAAGCATTTATTAACAGGAGAATGAATTTTTCACAAAATGAAATAATATACAGCACGAAAAAATGAAATAACACCACAGTGAGGTACAACTTCGTACTGTCTAGGATGGCTACCATGAAAAAAACAGAAAATAAGAAATGTGGGCAAGAATGTGGGGAAGATAGAACTGTTGCATTTTGCTGATTAAAAAAAAGTAAAACGATGCAACCACTTTGTAAAGCATTTGGGCATTCCTCAAAATATTTAACACAGAGTCACCATCTGACCCAGCAATTCCACTCATAGATATATACCCAAAAGAAATGAAAACATGTGTCCACACCAAAAACTTACACATGAATGTGAATAGCAACATTGTTCGTAAGAGCCAACAAGTAGAAACCACCCAAATATTCATCAATGGATGAATGGATAAATTAAATGTTGCATATTCACATGGCAGAATATTATACAGCAGATTTGTAGAGGTTACAGTATGGTTGAACCCTGAAAAGATTTGGTTAAGTGAAAGAAGAAGCCAGACACAAAAGACCAAATAATGAACATGCCTATTTATTTGAAATATTTGCAAAATATATACGACACAGACAAAAAGTAGATCAGTAGCTGGTTGCTTATGATTTGCTGGAGAAAAGGGGCAATGGAGAGTGATTGTTAATGGGTACCTGTTTTCTTTTGGGGAGGAATGAAGATGTTCTAAAATTAGATTGTGGTGATGGTTGCGTAACCCTATGCATATGTTAAAAAGTATATATATTTTTGCCATTAAAAGTAATGGCAAAAACCACAACTACTTTTGCACCAGCCTGATACCTTAAATGGGTGAATTATATGGTACGTGAATTATATCTCAATAAAGCTATTTTCTTTTTAAGTTACAAAAGAAAAAAATGAAGTAGAGACAAAGTTAGCAGCATGACTAATTCCCACAACACAATGTTGAATAAGAAAAAAAGAATGCATATAACACAAATCCAATTATATAAAGTTTAAGAATATACCAAACAATACTACACATCCATTAAGAATCTACGTATATATGCTTTTAAGGAGGGATCCAAGGATTTGGGAAGGAGAGTATGCTCTGGGAGCATCTCGCAAGGTTTTCCACTGTATTCATGGTATTTTATTTCTTAAGTTCAGTTGGGGATACGAGATGTTCCTTATAATATGCTTTATGTCCTTTTAATATGTTAAGCTATTTCATAACAAAAAGATAATAATCACCAAGAAGTACATGTATCCAGAAGGATCCGTTGAATTGTATTAAGGCTTGCTTTGCCTTAATTTTGCTGTTAACTTTTACTCATCTTCTCGTTTATGCTGAATGGCAAAATTATAGAAAAGTTACAGCTCCTACAATTTTTGGTTGCAACCTTAACATCCCCCTATAAAACAGAGAGGAAATTAGCAAACCTAATTCCACACTTGACCCATAAAACATCAAAGCTTTAAGCTATTGTCACTATTCCCCTGTTGAGAATGGTTACTTAAAAATTCCTGTCTGATGTAGTCTTTTCCAAAATCCAAATATTGAGTCTTAAAAAGAAAAAACCTACATGGTTAGCTTGTGGACCACTAGGAACATTGTGGCCCCTTCTTGACCATTTATTTATCCCAATCTCCTGCTGTTCACGGCCTTGAGAGTGTTGAAATATTTGTTCTGTCTTAAACTGTCATACAATCACTTCATCATTTCTGTTCTGACCACATTTCCACTTTTGTATATTATCTATTTCATATCTGACATCCAAAGATAATATTGACATTTTTATGGGTGCTGTCATCTATTAAGCAATGTAATGAGTATGTTTTGTTTCCATTAAGACAAATCAACATAAATCTATACATACTAGATCTAAGACCAGATCGCCTGCAGAATTTCTAAACAACCTCATGTATCCATCTTCTAGGAAACTAAAATCTTGGCTCATTGGCTAACTTTTATAAATGTGTTTTATCATCAAAGTAGTTTAAGCCTGTTTTTCTGTACTTTTTTTCTAATTTTCTGGCATACAGAAAGACATCTTCAGGGAGCCAAACCTAATAAAATACATTCTATATTGTTAAGCTGTCTGAATGTGTGCATCTATTCTATGTAACTCTTGTCACTTCTTTTTTGGGTCAAGTATTTAACATTTTAACTGGCCTGATAGAATTTGATCTTCACAATCTTGGTGGTTATTATCTAGAATTTATGTTCGTGGACATCTTGCCTGGATAATACAGAGAAAGTGTCTAGGTCTTTTTGAGAATTACAGAGACTCCAAGTGCAATGAAAGAGCTTTCTCTTTGCTTTGAAGGGCATTTGTAACCACCTTCCCAGGGTTGAACTCATAAACACATCTGCACAACAAGGGCAGTTAAAATAATAAATGTTCACCCGAAGAATGCTTCACAATTGTTTGACTTCTGATTATTAGAAAAATCAAACAGAAGCTATATAGACCCTTGTTGTAGAAATGCTGTTCAAATTACTTTATTTAATACTAGCAACCTCAAGAGCTTGATAATAATGGTTTTTGCTCTTTCGTTTTTCTTGACCCAACTAATCCCTCAATTTCGTAAAGAAACAGGAGCATATTAAAGAGATTGTGCCCTGTATGCAAATAATTTGTCACTGTTCTATATTGAGGGAATTTTCTTCCAATAAGATTAGTCAGTGAATTGTTTGCTCTTTAATAAAATATTTATGTTATCAAGTCTAAAACAACCTCAGTATTCCAATATTTAAAGGAATTTCAAAGTGAGTAATTGCCAATGAGTGCCATGTAGGTTATTTTCCTTCAGCAATTACCTATTCTGTCAAAACTCTCAGAAAGCAAGAATCTCATGCTTCTCCCTCCCTTCCTCATCTTCTTGCTTCAAATCTCCTCTCTCATTATGGTGACTGAGGATGAAATCCATCTTGGGCATTGGTGAACTTTCTAGTTCATACATTACCTGTCGTATTGCAATGGCATCCAAGGTTCTAGCCTCACCTCCAGTTCCCAGACCCTTCAAACCATCCTCCCTACCCTAAGCAGAATTGACTTCCAGCATGAGGACTCTTTAGTGCCTTTGGTTCCAGCTCTCTCAGTGATGGGCAAGACATTTCTCTAGCCCTACCTGGCCTCTTTTTCATTCAACAACTGTGCCCTTCAGCTACTCAGATCCACCAGAATGGCTTCAAGATAATTCATATATACATTCTGGGTTTTGGTGTTGTTGTTGTTGTTGTTTTATTTTGGGGGGACAAGGATTTTCTTTTTAAGGGATGGAATCACAATTTCACTGAGGCTTGTCTTGAACTCCTAGCCTCAAGTGATCCTCCCTCCTGAGCCTCCCTAGCCTCTGGGATTACAGGCACGCCATCACACTTGGCTTACATTCTGTTATAGGCTGAATTATGCTCCCTCCCCCCAAAAATGTTCATATCTAATCCCCAAAACTTGGAATGTATTACTCTCCACGTTAAAAGAGACTTAGCAGGGTTGATTAAGAATCTTGAGATGGAAAGATTCTCTGGGATTATCTGGGTGCCCTCGATGTGATCATAGGGTTGTCCTAGGAGAGAGGCACAAGGGTCGGAGGGAGAGAAGTGGTGTGATAATGAAAGCAGAGACAAAGTAGATGTGACAATGAAAGTTCAGAGAGAGCCTAATATGCTGCTGGCTTTGAAGACAGAGGAAGGGGCCATGAGCCAAGGAAGCCAGGCAGCCTCCAGGAGCAGGAAATGGCAAGAAAACTGAGCTCACCTTTATTCCCCCAAATCAGTTTCACCAAGAACCTTTGCTTGCTATTAAATTGGGTTGCTAATTGATAAACTGTTCATGGATGATCATGCCTTAAATATGTTACCTTTCACGGATAATAATAATAACAACAATTGCTATGTATGATTGTCATAGCAACATTGCAAGGTAAGTTTTATCCCAGATTAGAAATAGTAAAGTGGAGGCTCAAAAAAAAAAATAAGCAAATTGCCCAAGGTGATAGTGTGTGTTGGATCAGAGGTCTTAACTCTGGCTGACCTAAGTCCAGAGTGTTTACCTTTCAGCAGGACAGTGCTATCTCTGTGGCTTACAAATACTGTGGGTATTTATTCCAGCCATCACTTCCTTTAGGAAGCCTTTCCTAGCACCCCCAGATGGATTTCTTCACCCCCTCCATTCAACAGCTGCTGTGCCCAGTACAGTGCTTCAGTCAGGCACTCCCAGTATTTTGTTGCTGTAATAGCTACAATCAATTCCTTCAACTCATTCTTCAAGGCTAAGACAGCATTTATTTTTTCTTTATATTCCCTAGCATCTAATTCAGTACCTGCAATGCCATAAGCAGACTAAAATGAGTGATAGAAGAAAAATGAATGAATGATAGAACATTTTACATTTTTGCAAACAAAGTGTCATCCAAAAGCATGACCTATTTGACATTCATTTTTAAAGGAACCTGGAGAATCAACAATCTTCTTCTCTCTGTTTCTCTAATCCAAAGTAAACTTGAAGTAAATTGAGCCCAAATGGAAAATTCTGCAGAAGGAACACACTGGGATGCTAACATATTGCAACCAATCACTGTCATCTGTGTCTGGGACTCTGAGATAACGTAGTCATAGTCCCTGTTCAACACAAGTGTGTGATCAAAATAAACAAAACTCAAAAAAAGATATTTTTTACATCTGCTTTTTTAAAATTGAGGTATAATTTACATACAGTGTAATGCTCAGATCTTAAATGCATTCTTCAATAAGTTTTGATGAATGCAAATCAAGATAGAATATTTTTCGAGTCCCAGAAACTCCTTCCTGCCCTTCTCCAGCCATTTCCACATCCTCTTGCAAAGTAATCACTGATTGGATTTCTATCACCATGGATTACTCATCTATGGTAGACTTTCATTTAAATCGAATCATACAGTGTCTCCTTTTTGCATCTGGCCTCACTCAGCAAGATATCATTGAGATTCAGCTATGGCTGCATGTATTCATAGCTCATGCTCTTTATTGCTGAGTTGGATTTGGTTTTATAAACACACCACAGTTTATGTTTACATTCTTCTGTTGATAGACACATCTGCATGGTTTACAGGTTCTGGCTTGTATGAATAAAGGTGCGATGAACATTCTTGTCCAAGGCCTTTTGAGGATATATGTCCAAGGCCTTTTGAGTTCATTTATCTTGGATACATCCCTAGAAGTGGAATTGCTGGTAAACACTGTAAACACCTGTAGGCATTTTTAACAGATGAGGTATATATATTTAAATTTTCCAATGTTAAATAGATATATAAATGATCACAACTGTATTGTGAAGGTTAGAATATCATAATAGTAGATTTAGTTACCACGTTTCTTCAAGGATCAGCAGAAGCTAACACAGGAATTCTTGTGCAAGGAGTGAATTGAGGGAGTGCCCTGGCAGGAACCTGTTAAGCTGGAAGGGAAGCAAGTGAAGCAGGGAATAGTTAAGCAAAGAGGTGGTGTCAGGTGAAGTTCAGCCTCATCCTCTTCCAACAGAAAGTTCTAGAGCATCTCATCTCACGTAAGAGATCCCAGTCTTTGTATCTAAACATCAGCCAATCGTTTGTTGAGGACAGCCCTACTCCAGGGCTGTGGGGTTTGCACGTAGGAAGGAAATTCCCAGGCACCTCTGGGGTGAGGATGCTCCTGGAGAGTTGGGGGTGGAAGTCAAGGGAAAGTCCCTGAAGAGGAGAACAGCTGTGAGCCATTAACAGCCAGCACACAGCACCAGGTGCATGGGAACACCCACCTGGTAAAAGGGTCTGAGTAGCCTCCAAACGTGTCCACTGTACCAGCTCAGTAGGAGACATAAACTCTCTTCATATCGCAGTTGACCTGCATACATCCAAGGTAGAATAATCCTTGCAAAGAAATGCACTCAGACTTCTCTCAGAAAGGTCCACCCTTCAGAGCCCAGATCCAGTGACTCCAGTTGACAGATATTTGCTCAGGCTTAGGATAAGACTAAAACTTGTATGACTTCTCAGGGAGTTAAAAACTCAGCCACCATTGAACTTCTGCCTGGTGACTTTGCACCTCAGAGACAATGCAAGCTGACATCCTCCTGCACTGATCTGGTTCCCAGTAGTGGCTTCTCACCCCGTATCCTGGCAGGTCAGTCACTACCGAATACAGAGATTTGCAGGCATGGTAGGCAGATGAGGAAGTATGTGACAAAAGGGAAATTTGTGTGCCTAAGAAGTCTCATTACGTAGTAAAATTGACCGCCTTCTCCACAACCCTCATCTTTGGAGAAAGTGAGGTCTTTCCTTGAGCACTATTTTAATCCTAAATTGACCAAAAAAAATAAAAATGCAGACAAACCAGCAATGGTGGAGGGAGAAATAGGCAACAGCCTTGGAATCTACCAGATGATCTTTTGACATAGTAGCTTTGCTTTCTGATGTGTTAATTGGAGTGCACATTAACCACTTCCCGAAAAAGAGAAGTGTCACTACAACGTCAAATGCTTCCATGGCAACTCAATGTCAAGATGTCTTTCCATGACCCCTGCAGCACTTGGCACGAACAAAGCCCCATTCTAGCTTCTTGGTCTGAACTCCACTGTTCTGAAGGGTCTTATTCACAGCAGTACAAGGAGCTATTGTTCCACTTCTTAGAAAAAAGATGGTGGTGGAAAGGAAAGCTGTTATTGCAAACTCATCATACTTTATTATTTCCATCAAAGGAGGGGAGGAAGTCCTCAGGCAGCCTTAGCTGAAATATTACAGGGGCTGAGAGGTGAATGTGAAAAACCTTTCATTTTAAGCGTGCGGCAGCTGCTGTGTACACTCAAAATATTGTGGGGAAGAACTTGCCCAAGAAGAACAACCATGAAATCGAGCAACATTTATTAATCTCTGGTTATTTCTCTGTGGTTGTTCAGAAGCAAGCAGCTACAAGTTAATATTTAGGATCGTTCAGGGGGAATCATCTCATAAATTGCAATTCCTCCCTAGTTTCCCCCAAAGAATAAAAGCATAAGAAAAATCCAGGATATTCATATACTGATAGAGAACGAGTTTCAAGAACTCTTAACTCTTTAAATTTTGACCATTCCCAAACTACTAGGACATTAATTTTGGCTATAAAAGCTATTCAATCCATTTGAAAACAGGTTCAAAGAATGTTTATGTCAGTAGCTAAACCAAGGTGAAAGCAGGAAGAAATACTGAAAGTTCATTATTTCTCACATAATGCCCAGAAAAGAGAGTAAAATTGTTTGTGGATGCTGAAAAATACAGGGTAAGATGATAAGAAATGCTTCAATTGGCTGACCCACTGAAAAACACATTAAGGCTGACATTTTGTTCATAGTTATTTGTCACTGATATCATGTTTTCATATCCTTGGCCCTGAATATCCATCCTTTCCCTCCAAAATGAGTCACAGCATGCAACAGAAATATTATTACAGTTCTAATTCAACAGGAGCCACATCTTATGTAATTAAAGCCCAAATAGATTCTTCAGCGTGTCATCATCAGTTTACTACCAGTAGTTAACCTATTGCAACAAAAGAAATCCATTTTGTTATAAGTGACATTTTGAAAGAGAAATTGACTTTGAAAACAGATTTACTTAGCCTGCTGGAGCTTATCTTCAAGAACTTTGAACTCCCAAAACAAATTAGTTTAAGAATATAAACCACTGAGGATATATGTGTGTTAACATCCTCAGAGTCAAAAACCGTAAGCCTCTTCAAAATCTGGGTAAAAAACAGGTAGACAAAAACACGAAAACACGGTTTTGGTGGTCCTGACACATCACAAGCTGAAGCTAGATTTTTTTCAGCAACGAAAAATAGTAGACATATCAATAGAGTGATGTTTAAAACAATATTTATCTCTTCAGAATAATGTGAGATGGTGCAAGAAGCAAACCCACTACTCAATTCAAATATTCATTGTAACATTCCTTTACTGCAACCAGTTCAGGGCTCACATTTTTAAAAATGAATATAGAAACATAAACACAAAATGATATTTTTAAAAAGCTCTGTAATGAAAGATTAGTGATAATAGAGGTGTTTTCACCTAGAATAGTGAAACTAGGAAAATGCTGTCATAACCACCCTTGGGTTTTGAAGCAATATTACGAAGAAGACATCAAGTGAATTTCCTCTACATTTGCAAAGGAACAAACAAAAGAGAACATGTGAAAGTTGAGTGTGGGTAGAAATTATGCATACACTTTTTTATTTTAACAACTAGGGTGGGCTATCAAGGAAGAGTGGGATTCTAGAGATCTTTAAAAACGGCTGGATAGGCCGAGTATGGTGGCTCATGCCTGTAATCCCAGCACTTTGTGGGGGTGGCCAAGGTGGGTAGATCACGAGGTTAGGGGTTCAAGACCAGCCTGTCCAACATCGTGAAACCCTGTCTCTACTAAAAATACAGAAATTAGCTGAGCGTGGTGGTGCCCGCCTGTAAGCCCAGCTACTCAGGAGGCTGAAGCAGGAGAATCGCTTGAACCAGGAAGTTGGAGGTTGCTGTGAGCCAAGATCGCCCCACTGCACTCCAGCCTGGGCTACAGAGAGAGATTCTTTCTCAGAAAACAAAAAGTCGAGATGGAAAACAAGCCAGATAGATTAAATCATCTACCTTTAGTTCTGCTAAACAAACAATAAACTTAAGAGAACTTGTGTGTTTGCCTCTACATTAGTAGCCACAGGTGCATGGTTTAGGGGAGTCTATCATCATGGCCAAATCTTCCACTTCAGTTCCTTTTCCTCACAAAGACAGAAATGGGCAGTTTAAAAAATTATTGAAATAGTTAAGACATTTTTGCAGTCACAGAGAGATATTCACATTTACCATTCAAACTAAAATTATCATTCCAATGAATCAAATATAACCAAAGAAAATAACAATACCAACAAATGAAGCCAGTGTGAAGCCCCTCAACACTGTGGCACTGGATTAATCATGTTGCTCTTTCAGAATTGAAAGCTTTTAATCATGTAGTGCTGCCTTCTTCGGTTAAATTCCGTGGGTACTTTACAGGTTTATTTTGTCCCCAGAGCCCCTTCATTGTTCACTAGGTACAATGAAAACCTATTCAGAATAAAGAATAAAAATTAATGTCAAACTGAAAAAAGGAGCTAAAAAGGTTAAATCGTGTTCCTAGGGTCATATAACACGCCTACAGGTAGAAAAGAATATGAAAATCAAAATTAAATGCAGAGCTCATGCCTGCAAATTTGTGGAAGTGGGGAAAGCATCTGCAAGTTGACTTTCCAGTGGTTCTTCATTACAAAACCATAATATGCATAAAGTATATTAGGAATATATGTAAATGTATTTATAAAGCCATAATTTATTTATTTTTTCTTGTAATCTAAACATCTTGAATTACCTATTCATTTATCTCTTCTCACGATCGTTCAGAGTAGGCTGCCTCAAAGACTCGTCGTCTACCCTGGTCATAGAAATCTACCAGTAGGTATTGAAATGTTGCTATTTCGTGAGTATCCACTTCATAGTCGAAAATAATAGAGTCCTAATATAATAAAGAAAATATAATTCTATTTATTTAATCTTGATTTCAGTGTGTCACAAATTAGTTTTCAAAGAAGGGTGATACTCTAATTTTACAAGTCACTTATTAATAAACACTAAGATGTAAAATTGCTCAGGCAGATGAAGTTAGACACATCAAAATCCTGGGAATTATTCTTACAAATGTTAAGGTCCACAAAGAACTCATTTGGTAGAAGAAGAGCATAATGTTCTAAGAAAATATTCTGCAAAAACGACTGTGCAAGTCTTTCCCGTGCAGTTGTCAGCAGTGGAAGGTCCAGGAACGAAGCCAAGGTCCATGAGCCGGTAATAGGGTTTCACCTACCGTGCCAGGGCCTGGTGATACTAAGAGCCAGGGCCTTTCTCAGCAGGATTCATTCTTCTCACTGCTTGCAAAGCAGAGAAAATCCTTTCATTGGCTCTGTGGCAGCCCTGGCTGGGTTTCCTCCAGGTGTCTTAGCTTTCCTTTCTTTCATACTCATTTACTGGGTTTCCAAATCTACTCAGCCTGAGAGTGCAAATGTCATTCTTTCCATTCATTGCCCTCCACAATTTTAACCTTTCCCTGTTCCAGGTGAAAAGCCTCAGCCAAGAAACAGCTACTGAATGTGCACCATTTGTCAGATTGCACTAGTCAACCCAGTTCGGGTCAGGGGCTGCATTGGCTCTGTGTCTCTCAACAGGAAATAAATCAGGTGGGGGTAGAGGTGGTAGGGGGTGGGTCAGGTTGTGGGTCAGTGTCCATCATAGCACCAGGTGACAACACGCTGCTCTGCCTCCAACCTGTTAATGATCTCAAGCACTTCACAGCAGTTCTGCCCTTAAGCTGAGTTGAAGAATCAAAGATGAGTCTCAAGGTGGTAGTGGAAGTAGCAAACAAGAAAGGAGAGAAGGCCTTGAAATCACTTGTCTCAGAAATCGCCAAGATTCTCACCTATGGAGGATGGTTGTGTGCTTGTAAGACAGAAGCTTGTTTAACATTTTGCCTATTTTCAGGGGTTGGCTTGGTTTTGCACACACATTCACATACACATATGTTCATGCACACACCACAGCATACATTTATAAGCCAAAGGCCCTCCAAAATAAATCAGTTGGGAATCGTGATGGAGCTGTGAATAATAGAAGAAAAAATGAATATGCAACCCGGGCAATCCAGAAGGTCCCTGTTCATTTGAAAATGTTTTAAGATGTCAGGGCTGAAAGGCACCATGCTCTTTGAATAAATGAATTGGTCTCCTGGCATTATGTCTATGGAAGCTATAGTTATTACTACTCAAACAGCTGACTTTTTGTTTTAATTATTCAATAGAAACCGGAAAAATGTTTGGGGTCAACTTTCTATTTTAGCCACTGCCCATGTCAATCAATGCTGTGAAAATCGACCACGTGTTTGTTTTGGAAAAAATAATCTATTCAAAATGCATTCCTGCATTTAGCTCTTTCCAAATAAATGAAAGCATGGATGTGACTGCGCGAGAGTGCTCTCAGGTGTCAACACATAGAAATGGAGATGTTTTTAAGCATAAAAGGCCACAGGGCTAGCTGCCAGGCTGATCACAACTATAAACCAGTGTTGAAATATTTCCTATAACTTAAAGAGCACATAAACTGGAGTTGCTGAATGGGTCTTCCACATTTCAGGGGGCTTCTTTATTTTTATCTGCAGGAGCCATATTATTTCCACTTTTGGATCTTTGAAACGTTCTTCCATGTGTAGGCTTATGCAAATGAGATTTTGCAAAGGTGCCTCTCTGCACACACAGATACCAGCCCCCAATCAGCTGGAACACAGGGAATAAAAGCACAATTTGGAATCAGAAGAAGGTCAAATAGAAATAAACCAAGCCTTTCCACTCACCAGGGGCATAGCCCATGCCATTTTCCAGCCAGGATTATTCTGAGCCTCTCAGAATGGCAGTGCATTGTAGCTTTTTACCATGAAAACAAACCCCATGATTCTTTGCACACCCTTACCACTAGCAAAATCCCTTTGACTAAATTGACTGCTCATATTATGTGCCCCAAAGAGGAACAGATTCAAACAAGCACCCTTGCCAGCCCTGTAGTCTTCTCTACCATTAAAGAGGATGAAATGGATAAATCAGGCAAAACACCAGCCTAGAGGGAGAGACCTAGATATCCAGAAATTTACAATGAGCATCCCTGTAGTTCCACAAATTGCTTTCACCATTGACATTTTTAATAGTTTTATGGCAGTATAATTGACATACAATAAACTGTACATGTTTAAGATGTATAATCCAGTACTTTTTATCATGTGTAATCATCCATGAAATCATCATTGTAATCAAGTTATCACCCCAAAATCTCCTCAGCTTCCCTTTTAATCTTCCCTCTCACTGCTCTTCATTCCCAACCCCATCCTATAATTTAGGACATGGATCTGTCCAGCAGGCAAAGCAAGTTGTTCTGCCAGATGCCCCATTTTATGGATTTGACTGGCTGCTGCTTCATGGAGCCAGTTAGCTTATTCCTCTGTCTTGCCTCTTTCCATGAAAGCTACATTTCCATGATAAGAATTTCTGATGGATTCATGGTAAGCACTTTGGGCTAAATACAACATATATGTTTCACATTACATCATGTCAAAGACACTTAATATCTGAGTGACCTAACTATTTCTTTTTTTACTTTCTCTGACACTAGGTTTTATTTGTTGTTGTTTTGTTATTCTTAGCTTTTGATTTCTTTCTTTCTGAAAAATTACATACAGGCTGGGCTCAGTGGCTCAAACCTGTAATCCCAGCACTTTGGGAGGCTCAGGTCCGGGGATCTCTTGAGGTCAGGAGTTACAGGCCAGCCTAGCCAACATGGTGAAACCCCGTCTCTACCAAAAACAAAATAATTAGTCAGGCTTAGTGCTGTGCTCCTGTAATCACAGCTACTCAGGAGGCTGAGGCAGGAGAATCACTTGAACCCAGGAGACAGAGGTCACAGTGAGCTGAGATCATGCCACTGCACTCCAGCCTGGGCAACAGAGTGAGACCCTGACACAAAAACAAACAAAAAGTTACATGTAAAAAAAATCTAGTTACATGACTATGAATATTAGTTGGGTTGTCCTTAAGGGAGTTTTGACTTTGCCTCTATTACAAAATATATATATATATATATATATATGTATGTATTTTTTAAAATGGAGTCTCACTCTGTCTCCATGCTGGAGTGCAGTGGCATGATCTCAGCTCACTGCAACCTCTGCCTCCCAGGTTCAAGCGATTCTCCTGCCTCAGCCTCCCAAGTAGCTAGGACTACAGGCACATGCCACCACACCCAGATAATTTTTGTATTTTTAGTAGACACAGGGTTTCACTATGTTGGCCAGGATGGTCTCAATCTCTTGACATCATGAACTGCCTGCCTCAGCCTCCAAAGGGCTAGGATTACAGGTGTGAGTCACCGTGGCTGGCCTACAGAATATTTTTATATTTACCTTTATTCATGCCTTGCTGTGGAGAGAGAGAACTCAACAGGGGTTTCGTGGCAGAAGTAGATTTGAATCGAGATTCTCAGGTTGAAAGCAGCATGGCCCTAGCTAACTTACTGTTCTTCTCTGAACTTCTCTTTCTGTGCCTACAAAATAGAGATTAAAATGTCAGCCCAAACATTGGAAAGGTTGGTTGTATAAATCAAAGAGAGAATATATGGGTTGATATTTTATGAAAAGTAAAGTCCTAGTCAAATAACATTTTTATTATGCTGATGTTTTTTGAGATAATAAAGAATCCTAGAATTATATTGCACAGGTGGAAGAATTGAGGAAGAGAGAGAGAGCAGGTGATGTTACAGAACTGGAGAGCAGAACGTCAACTGCATTGTCAAAAGCTAACTGGCATCATTTTATTCCCAAACTATTCATAGCACATTCTTTTAAAAGAAGATGTGCAGATTCAGATTCTAATACATGATTTGCCATGACTCCCTGGGAGCCAGAACCCAAACGCATAAGGGGATAAAAGCCTGCGGGTCTGTCATCTGCTCTGACTCCCTAAATGCAATCTACAGACCACCCCAGCTAGACTGCTCATTTTCACAATACATCCTGTGCTTCAGTGGCACTGCTGATGCTCCTCTTCATGACATCTTGGTTTACACTCACAAGATATTGTTCCCTACCCCTCTGAATCCTGGAGAATTTTCATTTCTTAAAGAGCTTACACACTTTTCATAGTATTATTGCTTCTTATGTTTGATTGCATGCTTCTTGGAGGAAGAGACTGAGTCTCTTATATGCTTTTTTTTTTTTTTTTTTTTTTTAGATTGAGTTTTGATCTTTTCACCCAGGCTTGAGTGCAATGGCATGATCTTGGCTCACTGCAGCGTCCACCTCCCAGGTTCAAGCAATTCTCCTGCCTCAGCCTTCGGAGTAGCTGGGATTACAGGCAAGCGCCACCATGCCTGGCTAATTTTTGTAATTTTAGTAGAGACGGGGTTTCGTCATATTGGTCAGGCGGGTCTCGAACTCCTGACCTCAGGTGATGCAGCCACTTCGGCCTCCCGAAGTGCTGGGATTACAGGCATGAGTCACTGCGCCTGGCCTCTTACATGCTTTAAACATAGCATAGGCTTAACATATATTTGTTGAATTAAATTCAACTGACTTTCAGCCCCAGTCTGAGTTTCCAAGGAAAGTCATAACACCCTTATTGACTGTCCAGCCCAGCTGCAAACATCGAACAAAACATATCACTTACCAGTTGACCAAGTTCTGTTTAAAAATTGACAAAATGAAAATAAGGTTGTTCATACTTAATAATTCGACTTTTTTAAGATTTTATTTCACAACAAAATTGACAGAAAGGTACAAAGAGTTCTCATATTTCCCTGCTGCCACGTTTGCATACCCCCCCATTAACAGCACCAGACTAGGGCATTTACTACATTCAGTGAACCTAGATTGACACATCATTATCACCCATAGTCCATAGTTTACGTAAGGGCTCACTCTTGGTATTGTACATTCTGTGGATTTGGACACATGTATAATGATGTGTATTCATCATTATAGTAAGAGTGGTTTCACTGCCCTGAAAATCTCCTGTGATCTCCCTATTCATCTGTCCTTCCCCTCTAACCTTTGACAACCACACCAATCTTTTACTGTCTTTATAGTTTTGCCTTTTGCAGAATGTCCTAGTTGAAATCATGCAGTCTGTAGCCTTTTCAAATTGCTGCCTTTCACTTAGAATTGTACACCTAAACCAGATGTGATGGCTCATGCCTGTAACCCCAACATGGAGGCTGAGGCAGGTGGATTGCTTGAGCCCAAAGTTTGAGACTAGCCTGGGCAACATGGTGAAACCCCATCTCTACAACAAAAATAGAAAAATTAGCCAGGTACAGTGGCATGCATGTGCAGGCCCAGCCACTCGGGAAACTGACATGGGAGGATTGCCCAAGCCTGGGAGATTGAGGCTGCAATGAGCTGTGATTGCACCACTGCACTCCAGCCTGGGTGAGACAGTGAGACCCTGACTCAAAAAAAAATTATCTGTCTCAAAAAAGAAAGAATCATGCACTTAAGTTTTCTCCATCTCCTTTCATAGCTTGATAGCTCATTTTTTAGTATTAAATAGTTCTAAATAGTTGGGTGTCTCATGGTTTGTGTATCCATTCACCTACTAAAGAACGTCTTATTGCTCTTGACAAATGTGAATAAAGCTACTGTAAACATTTGTGTACACATTTCTGTGTAGATATAAGTTTTCAGCTCCTTTGACTAAATTCCAAGGACTGTGATAGCTGGATCACATAGAAAGAATGTGTGTAGTTTTGCAGGAAACCACTAAAATGTCTTCCCCAAAAAGCTGTATTATGTTGTATTTCTACCAGCAGTGAATGAGAGTTCATGTTATTCACAACCTCACCAGCATTTGGTGTGGTCAGTATTCTAGATTTTGGCCATTCTAATAGGCGTATAGTCATATCATTGACATTTGTCTGATGACATATGATGTGGTGAATCTTTTCAAATGCTTATTTGCCATCTGTACGTCGCCTCCTCCTCCTCCTCCTCCTTTCTTCTTCTCCTTCTTCTTCCTCCCCTTCTTCTCCTCATCCTCCTTCTTCTTCTTTCTTCCTCCCTTTTCCTCCTCTTCTTCTTCTCCTTTCTTCTTCTTCTTCCTCTTCTTCTTCTCTTTTCTTCTTCTTCTTCGTCTTTCTTCTTTCTTCTTCTATTGAGACAGAGTCTTGCTCTGTTGCCAAGGCTGGAGTACAGTGTCACAATCTCAGCTCACTGCAACCTCTGCCGCCCAGGTCCAAATGAGCCTCCCAAGTAGCTGGGATTACAGGCGTGCACCATGACCCTTGGCTAATTTTTGTATTCTTAGTAGAGATGGGGTTTCCTTATGTTGGCCAGGCTGGTCTTGAACTTCTGACCTCAGGTGATCCACCTGCCTGGGCCTCCCACAGTGTTGGGATTACAGGCGTGAGTTACCGCACCTTGCCTGTATGTCTTCTTAAATGAGGTGTCTGTTAAGGCATTTGGCCCATTTTCTAATTGGATTATTCATTTTCTTACTGTTTAGTTTTAAGAGTTCTTTACATATTTTAGATAGTAATCCTTTATCAGGTGTGTCTTTTGCAAATATTTATTGCCAGTCTGTGACTTGCCTTTTTATTCTTTCCACAGTGTCATTCACAAATGAAATCCAGCTTCTCTAGTATTCCTTTCACGGTTCATGCCATTTGTGTCATACGTAAAAAGTCATTGCCAAATCCAAGGTTATCTAGATTTTCTATGTTATCTTCTAGCAGTTTTGTAGTAATCTAGATATTCTCCTATGTTACCTTCTAGGAGTTTTTCATTTTGCATTGAGGTCTGTGATCCATTTTGAGTTATTTTTTGTAAAGGGTGGAAAGTCTGTGTCCAGATTCGTTTTTTTCTTTTTTCTTTCATGTGGATGTCTAGTTGGGCTGGCACAATTTGTTTAAAAGACTGTATCTTCAACATTGCCTTTGCTCTGTTGCCAAAAATCAGTTGACTATGTTTATGTAGGTCTATTTCTTGGATCTGCCTTCTGGTCTATTGATCTGTTGGTTTATTATTTTACCAATACCACAGAGTCTTCTTTATTGCAGCTTTATAGCAAGTCTTGAAGTTTGTAGTGTCAGTCCACAAACTTTCTTCTTCTTCTTCAGTAATGTGTTGGCACTTGGGGCCTTTTTCCTATACATATAAACTTTAGAATCAGTTTGTCAATATATGCCAAATAACTTCCTGAAATTTTCGTTGTGTTTGCATTGAATCTATAGATCAAGTTGGGATAAACTGACTTGCCAATACTGAGTCTTCCTATCTATGAATATGGGATATCTCTTCATTTATTTAATTATTTTTTATTTCTTTCAACAGAGTTTTGTAGTTTTTTTTCATATAGATCTTGTATGTATTTTGTTAGATTTATACCTAAGCATGTTATTTTGAGGGCACTAATGTAAATGGTATTGTGTTTCTAATTTCAAATTCCACTTGTTCATTGCCAGTATATAGGAAAGGAATTGATGCCTCGATATTCACTTTATATAACTTTGCCATAATAGTCACTTACTAGTTTCAGGAGTCTGGGATTTTGTTTTTGTTAATTGTTCAGGTTTTCTACATAGACTACCATAAACTATCTTTGTTTCTCCTTTCTCAACCTGTATATATCTTCTTTTGTTTTCTTATTGCACTGGCTAATATTTCCAGTACAATGTTGAAAAGCAGTGGTGACAGGGAACATCCTTGCCTTGTTCATGATCTTAGTGACATCTGAAGTAATACACCCTTTTTCATTTCTGACAAAGTAATTTGTGTCTTCTCTCCTTTTTCCTTGGTTAGGCTCACTAGAGCTTTACTAATTTTATTATCTCTTCAAAGAAACAGCTTTTGGTTTTGTTGATTTTCTTTATTGAGTTTCTGTTTTCAGTTTCATTGACTTCTGCTCTAATTTTTATTATTTCTTTTATTCTACTTACTTTGGATTTAATTTCCTCTTCCTAGTTTCCTACAGGAGAAGCTGAGGTAATTGATTTTAGATCTTTCTTTTTCTGTAACATATGCATTCAGTTCTATAAATTCCCCTCAAAGCACTGATTTCACTGCATCCCAAACATTTTGATAAGTTGTGTTTTCATTTTCATTTGACTCAAAATATTTTTAAAATTTCTCTTGAAATTTCTTTTTGGACCTATGTGTTTTTTAGAAGTCTCCTATCTAATTCTCACGTAGTTTGTGATTTTCCAGCTCTCTTTTATCACTGATTTCTAATTTAACTCCATTGTGGTCTGACTGCAGACATTATATGATTTCTATTTTTTGAAAATTGCTAATCAGTATTTTATAGGTCAGAACATTTTCTGTCTTCATAATTCTTCCATGTTAGCTTGAGAAGAATATGTATTCTGCTGCTCTTGGATCAAGTAATTTATAGACATTCATTATATCCAGTTGATGGACAGTATTGTTGAGTTCAGCTTGTCCTTACTGATTGTATGCCTGCTGGTTCTGTGAATTGCTGATAGAGAGGTATTAATGTCTTTAACTATAATCTTGGATTAATTTATTTCTCCTTGCAGTGCTATTGGTTTTTGCCTGGTATATTTTTATGCTCTGATTTTAGGCACCTACACTAAAATTATTTTCTTGGAGAATTGATCCCTTCATTATTAGTTAATGTCTTTCATTATCCTTGATAATTTTCCTTTGAAGTCTGTTCTTTTTGAAATTAATGTAGCAACTCCTACTTTCTTTTGATTAGTGTTAGCATGGTATATTTTTCTTTATCCACTTCCTTTTATCTATATGTATCTTACACCTAAAGTGAGATTCTTGTAGAAAACATCCAATTGAGTCTTGTTTTCTGATTCACTATGAGTCTGTGTTTTAATTGCTGCATTTAGATCACTGCATTCAAAATCATTATCAATATAATTGGATTGCTATCTACCGTATTTGTTATTATTTCCTCTTTGTTGCTTTTTTTTCGTTTCTACTTTTTCTTCCACTTATTTTCTGCATTTTAAGGATTTAGTTGAGGATGTTTGTTTGTTTGAGACGGAGTCTCGCTCTGTCGCCCAGGCTGGAGTGCAATGGCATGATCCGGGCTCACTGCAACCTCCCCGTCCTGGGTTCAAGCGATTCTTTTGCCTCAGCCTCCTGAGTAGCCAGGATTACAGGCACACATAACCATGCTCAGCTAAATTTTTTTGTATTTTTAGTAAAGACTGGGTTTCATCATATTAGTCAGACTGATCTCGAACTCCTGACCTCATGATCCATCCACCTTGGCCTCCCACAGTGCTGGGATTACAGGCATGAGCCTAATTGAGGGTTTGATACAACTGCATTTTCTCTCCTTTCTTAGAATATTAGTTATACTTTCTTTTTTTTTACTTCCTTAGTGGTTGCCTTAGAGTCTTTAATTTCAAAAAGAACAACTAATCCGAGCCCTGTGCCACTTTCAAATAACTCTGTGCCACTTCAAAGGCAGTGAGAGTACCTTATAATAACAAAATAATTCTAATTCCTTTCTCTCATCCCTTGTATGATTGCTGTCATTTGCTTCAATTACATGTATATAGAAGCATACACACACAGGTGTACATACATCCACACCCACATACACACACACACACACACACACACACACAAAAGCATACATAGCCAATGATTTTGAATAAACTGTAACCTGTTATATAAAAAGAAAAATAAATGTTTTTATTTTACCTTATTTTTTAATGTACTCCCTTTATTTATGCAGATCTGAGTTCTTACTTATGTTATTTTCTTTCTAAAGTAGTTTTTCTAACATCCCTTGCAAGGGAGATCTACTAGTAACAAAATTCCCTCAATTTTTATTTTTCTGAAAAAGTCCTTATTTTTCCCTCACTATTGTAAAATAACTTCATAAGGTATAGGAGTCTAGGTTGGTGGTTTCTTTCTGTCAACACCTTAACTATTTCTCTCCACTTTTTTTTTTGTTTGTTTTTGTTTTTTTCGTGGTTTCTGAGAAGTCAGAAGTGAATCTTTTTCTTTTGATAGTTAAGCTGGGTTTTTTATTCCTTTTACTTTCAGAATTTTCTTCATCTTTGATTTTGTTTTGTGTTAAAGTGAAAGGCCTAGGTGTAGTTATTCAGACATTTTTGTTGCTTCGTGTTCTCTGAGCTTCCTGGATCTGTGGTTTAGTGTCTAATATTAATTTGGGGAATTTTTCAGTCAGTATTGTTTCAAATATTTCTTTTTCTCTTTCTTATCCTTCTCACATTCTTGTTACACATTTTACATCATTTTTTAGTTTTCCTACAGTTCTTGAATATTCTGTTTTTATCAGGGTTTGTTCTCTTTGCTTTTCAGTTTTGGAGGTTTTTATTAATATATCCTCCAACTCAGAGATTGTTTCCTCAGCCACATCTAGTCCACCAATAAGCCCACTAAAGGCATTCTTTCATTTCTGTTATTGTGTTTTTAATCTCTAGTATGTCTTTAAGGTTCCTTAGGATTTCCATCTCTTTTCTTACATTTTCCATCTGTTCTGGCATGCAATCTACTTTCTTATATATATTCCTTAGCATATTAATCATAGTTGTTTTAAATTCCCTCTCTGATAATTCTACCTTCCCAGTACGTTTGGTTCTAATGCTTACTGTGTCTCTTCAAACTGTGTTTTGCTTTTTAGTATGGCTTGTAATATTTTCTTTGTAGCTGGAGATGATGTACTGGGAAGAGGAACTGCTGTTGGTAGGCCTTTAGTAATGTAATGGTAAGCTGTAGGGGAACGGGAAGCATTCTGTGGCCTCATAATTAGGTCTCAGTCTTTCAGCGAGTTTGTGCCTCTGGACTGTGAACTTTCCAAGTGTTTCTCATTTTATTTCTCCCTCAGTTGAGACAGGATAGTTGGAGTGGGCTAAAGTTGAGTTTTTTCCTTCTCCCACAGGAATACTAGAGTGGGCTGGAATTGGGTATTTCCCTCTCCCATGGGGAAGGCTACACAGCTGGGTGGAGTTGGACTCTTTCCCTTTTCCTGGGTCAGTGAGGCTCTGATAAAAATCCTAGCACATTAGACTCTGGTTAACTAGCTTCTCCTGAGAGTAGACTTTGTTTAAAAGAAGAGTGCTCTGGTGTGTTCCAAAAATGATTCCTTCACCCCTCCCCCTTGACAGAAGCACCAAGAGATTTTTCTCTTATAATCACTGTGAGGATCTGGTCAAGCTCCTACAGGTAAAACTCATAGACGTGTGAGGGACCCCTTATAACAGGGTTTCCCTAAGTTTTTGGCTCTCAGGCTTGTTCACACCAAGCCTCCAGTGAGTCGCCAATTACAGTTCCAGTTTTCCTACCCCAGCACTAGTTCCCATGGAGGTTTCTATTCCTGTATGTTGTGATTTTTTGTGTCTGCCTATGATGTGTTTCCAATTTAGAAGGCAGAGATTTGTCCTGTGAATTTACCTCTTTTACACATTTAAAAAGAGTTGTTGTCCTGCATTTTTTCACTTGTTATTAGGATGGAGCAGCGGCTTCCAAGCTCCTTAAGTATGGAACCAGAAACAGAAAGTACTCTTAGCCCTTTTTTCTTTTTTGAGATGGACTCTTGCTCTGTCACCAGGCTGAAGTGCAGTGGCATGATCTCAGCTCACTGCAACCTCCGCCTCCTGTGTTCAAGTGATTCTCCTGCCTCAGCCTCCCAAGTAGCTGGGGTTACAGGCACACACCACCACACCCGCTTAATTTTTGTATTTTTAGTAGAGATGGGGTTTCACCATGCTGGTCAGGATGGTCTTGATCTCTGGACCTTGTGATCAGCCTCCCAAAGTTCTGAAATTATAGGCTTGAGCCAGTGCGCCCAGCTACTCTTAGACTCTTAATAACTCTTCAAATTTGGGGAATTAAATTAAACCTGTCTTTACAATCATTCATTATTTTAAAAGGAAGATGAACTAAATACTTAACCTTTAATTGCCTTCATTTATTAACAATATAAAGTCTTTTAATATGGTCCAAAAAACAGACCAGTTCAGCCCAGCTGCTCAGGGTTTTGCTTGACAGCTGTAAAATAATGAGAACTATAGCAATGTATATTCTGCAGAGAGAAATCAGCCAAGATTATTCTCCGGGGATATACAGTTATAGGATGTTAATAAAATACTTTGGAGGTTCACATCATTTACATAGAAACCAAGTAAGTACCATTTATAACTGGCCAAAGGGTCTTATGGCTTGTGGACAGAGCCTTTGGCTACAACCTTTCCTACTGGGTCATAGAATTTATGGCTGCTAAAAGGTCCTGTCATAAGCAGGTGAACTGTATGGTGATAGTGAAACCAACTGCCCTTTTTGGAAACCTAGAAGCAGTTCTGGCTGTTGAGGTTTGGCTACAGGGCAAATAAAGCTTTATGTTTCTCTAAGATTCTCTGAGACCATCACTATCAGAATTACTTAGGCGCTTATTGAAAACTGCATATCCCTGGGGCCCCAACACAGGTTACTGAATCAGTGTCTCTGGATTGGAGCCTAGAAATCAAGAGTTTCTGCAAGTTCCATTGAATGATTGTCAACACACGTTAAGATTTGAGATCCTCCATTAGTGTAGCCAAGCTCTCCTTGAAGCAACATGCGGTAGTGCCACCCAGTGGTTTGTTCTCTACAACTGTGCTCTTTGCTTGGAAGCAGCCTCATGTTTATTGCTTTACATGCTCAAAGATGGCTGACTCAGGCTTTGGGGGAATCCTAGCTGCTACGTGCTAAGCAATGAAACAAGTTGCCACAGGGTGAATTTGATTGAGTTGTTCAGTTGGCCAGAACAAGCCACTGATCAATGAGACTGGCCTGATTATTTAGGGCCGTGTGAACAACGGAATCAGACAAAGGCAGGTAATGCAATTGCCAGGAATTGACTTGTGACAGTCAATCTGGGTGACTTTTTAAAAGACTTTATAACATGACCTAGTAAGTTACCATCTTCAGTGTATATGTATCACTCTGTCTGAGCAGACTACTGGTGCAAGCCTATAGCACACTCTCTGCTTCTTTGGCATATTCTGACTCTTCTGCTTAGTTAGATATCTAGACCTCTTTATAATCTTTTTCTCTTTATTGCCTGTAAAATTACTTATTCAAGTTCTGGGAATACTGTGTGCTTAGGTAAATAGTTTTTAAGAGATTGATTACAAATAAAATTTAAACCTATCAACAGTATCCTTCACTCACAGAGATGCATTTGGTGCAGTTCCTGGCCTTTTGGCAGTCATTGCATACCTACATTGTGGGGGCCTTTGGTCATGCAGTATACACATCACTGTCCACTGAAAATACATGATAAATACATGAATGTTACATTATTCCTTTTTCTCCTTCAACTTAGAATGGTAATCTCTAGTATAGCTGAATGCATTAGTTGCTGCACTAAAACTTGTATGAATGTGTATTTATAATATCTTGTTCTATGGAGAATTTTTCCTTTTTAAAATATTGAGATATTATAAATACAGAAGAGTAAACAAAATGTATATTTACATGTTAAAGAATAATGATATGTTAATACTTATTTAACCACCAACAGATTAAGGATCATTAGTATACTAGAATCCACGTTATCCACCCCCAACACACACACACACACACACACACATACACACACACACAACCCTAGTAGCATGATTTTTATGATATATATGATATATGTATGTGTGTAAACAAATCAAAAAATGTATATATACTGCAGAGTTTGGGGTCCCCAAGACCACCCCCACTTCTGACACTAGTTGTGAGTTTGGGGGTCCTCAAGACTACTTTTAGGTTTGAAGATTTTCTAGAAAGATCACAAAACTCATGAAAGTATGCATACTCTGCAGATTCAAATCACCCAAGGGGAGGGCACACGGGGCAGGATCCAGGACAGTTCCCAGAGCCAGGCTTCAAGCAATCCTCTCCCACTGGAGTTTTGCAGACAATGCTTTCTTCTCCCAGAAACATGATGTGTGTCTATTTGTATGCCATATGCCAACTATAGAAGCCCTCCAAGCTCATTGTCCAGAGTTCTTACTGGGGCTCAATTATATAAGCACGGTTGACCATCTGCAGGGCTGACCTTTGTCACCAGCTTTACCAAAAATCAATTTGATAGCGCATGGCCCAAGGCCCCTACCATGAATCACATTGTTAGTATAGCCTATCGGTGCAGTCCAAGGCACCAAGGTAAACAGTGACACTCACAGCAAACAGGACATTACAAGGACTTAGCCATGATTTCCCAGGGCCGAGGGAAAAGACCAGAGCTCTCTTTCAGCAAAGTTAATTGTTTATTACATATATATGAATATGTATGTTTATGTGTTTACATCTTTTCATTAAAAATGTAGTTTGGTTGTGTCCATTTTTCAACTTTATATAAATTCTTAAGTATTTTTTGTATAAGTCACACAAACATGTAGACTTTTTTAGCTACATGTAAATTGCTCATGTGAATAATTACATATATACTTAAATATTTGTATTTGCTTCTTTCAAGAGTTGTATTTCTTCTATATTGAGTTAATGATCTAAATATTCTTATCAAATATTAAGAATAGTGTTAAGTCTTATCAGGTGAAAAATGGAACTGATGAGTATCTAAAGTACAGCAATGAATTCAGCCTGGAACTTCCAGCACAGATAGCTAAGGACACCATTTATTCATGTTTATACCCAGCACAGTCTGCTGTGAGTGACCTACAGGCCCCAGGACAAAATATAATTCTTTTTATCTTAATGGTCTGAAAAGTTAGCATTCACCTATTTTATTGATCAGCATCAGTTGTTAGGATCTCATCACATTATCTGCACCCATACCTCCAACCAAGAGGAAATTAACGACTGCCCAGGTCAGGGGTTAGTACACTTTTCTTAAAGGGCCAGGTTGTAAATATTTTAAGATGTGCGGGTCGTACCCTCTCCATTCCAACTACTCACCTACTGCCCTCATAGCATGAAAGGAGTCATGGACTATATATAAACCAGTGCATGTGGCTGTGCTCCAGAAAAAGTTTATTGGTGAACAATGAAATTTTAATTTCATATAATTTTCACATGCCATGAAATTCTTTTGATTTTTCTTTTATTAAAACAGTAAAAACTATTCTCAGCTCACAAGTCAGAGGCTAACAAGCTAGATTTGGCCCCAGGGCTACAGTTTGCCAAGCCCTGGTCTAGGTTCATGAATTCAAGGATTCTAGAATGAAGTTGGAATTTTTCATTTGCGATAGAATATTAGTCCTCACAGGTCCTAATTCATCAATCTTACACCACTGACAACCATGAAACGAATTGTAACTCATATAAAACCCATTTTGGAATGGAGTTTGTTTGTATTGCTTAGCTGAAAAATAAAAAAGGTTACATGTAGTAAATGGATTTCAGTAAACATTTGACCCAAACAACTGGCTAATGTTCTAGATTTTACCATCTGAGTGAAACAGATTAAGAGATTTCCATAATAATCCTCCGACATTAAGTCTCTAGACAGAATTTCTGTGGCAGAAGAAGGGCTTGAAATTTCTTCTTTACCTCTCATTCAGTTGATATAGTAAAATGAAAAGTAGCCAACAGGTATCAAAATCCTCAAGGTAATAGAGACCAACCCAAGTAAAATCTCACTTACGTAGACGTGGTAGAAGTCAAAAATCAATTAATGCAGCGATACCATTTTACTCTGCTGAGGAACAAGAAGTCTTCCACAGGTAAATGTCTCTTCTGGGTTCACTATAGTTCAGCGAGCACAGTGAGAAATTTATAAAGGCAAATGACAAAATTAATCTCAGTTATTATACATTGCTTTACCATTTTTCTTGAATAAAGAGCAATTTTTTAAAAAAAATACATGTTAGCATAGAATATATTTCTCAAACTAAAGAACTGTGCATCATAACTTCCATTTTTTTCACATTTAGGTCTACAGAGCTACACAAGGGAGTGATCCGGTCCATCAGGTAAGAGCTTGCCTCTTGCGCAGATTTACAGTGTTTGAAGAGCAGCTGCTAGAAACTTGAAAGCTAAATGATACCTAGAAATTTTTTTTTCTTAAACTGTTTTAAATTCTTAGTTTTCAAAATGTATGCTTGTTTGATTCTAGTCAAACCGTTGCCAACTCCTTTAGAACAAGGTAGAGGTGGCTTTCTATGAAACTGTTGATTCTGTTTCCCTGCCTATATTATGAAGAGAACAAGACCAAAACAGAAAGTGGTGTTGTAGGAAGGAGGGAAAGAAAGCACATTTTCTTCTTACTTTACCCTGGCACCTGGGGACAAGTCCAGGTTGTTCCTCTAGTGGGTCTCTGTGGAAGCTGCCCTCTCAGGGTGCTTGAGTGGTGGTTTCATTCTCTCACTTGGATCTGTCTGTTGGACCCTCACAAGGGTTGGGAGTTCCTCATAGGATGAGGTACTCTAGATTCCCTCTTGACAGATGGGATTTTCTTTTTTGAGACCAAGTCTCACTCTACTAAATATACAAAAGCTGGAGTGCAGTGGTGCAATCTTGACCCACTGCAATCTCCACCTCCCAGGTTCAAGCGATTCTGCCTCAGCCTCATGAGGAGCTGGGACTACAGGTGTGCACCACCATGCCCAGCTAACTTTTGTAATTTTAGTAGAGACAGTTTCACCACGTTGACCAAGATGATCTCGATCTCTTGACCTCATGATCTGCCTGCCTCAGCCTCCCAAAGTGCTGGGATTACAGGCGTGAAACACCGCACCCGGCCGGGATTTTCTTTTTATTATTTCAGATACATCTCTCCTTCCTTCTTCCTCTCTGGTGTTTTCTCAGCCCTATAAATGTACTTACACATTTTATAACATTTTATAGCGTGAACTCAGGTGTGTATTTGTATGCATTCAGATATCCTGACAACTTTCTACTTTATAATTTTCACACATACTTTATACTTACTTGTCATATACATGCTTTAAACTCCCAAATGTAAATCTCCAACACAGCATTCTCTCCTCTATTTTATATGCATATAAGTGTATACAAAAATAAACTGATACATCCAGACAGTAGAATGTTTTTCAGCACTAAGGAGAAGTGCACTATCAAGCCAAGAAAAGACGGGTAGGAAAGTTAGATGCATGTTGCTGAAAGAAGCATGAAAAGGCTACATTCTGAAGGAGTCCAATTCTCCACCATTCTAGTAAAGGGAAAACTGGAAACAGTAAAAAGCCAGGGGCTAGAAGGGAGGGAGGGATGAGTGGGCAGGGCACAGGATTTTTAGGGCAGTGAGACTCTTCTACATGGTACTGTAATGGTGGATATAGGTTATTAGGCATTTGTCAACCCATGGAATGTCCAACACCAAGAGCAAGCCTCATGTAAACTGGACGCTGGCTGAAAGCGACATGTTGATGTATGTCTGTTGGCTGTAACAAATGGACCACTCTGATGCGGATGTTGATAGTTGGGGAGCCTGGGTGTGTGGAGGGGCCAGGGGTCTAGGGAAACTCTGTACCTTCTATTCAATTTTTCTGTGAACCTGAACTGGTCTAAAGAATAAAATTTGGGTGTCAAACATGAAAAAAAGAAAAGAAAGAGAAAAAGAGAAAGAAAAAATAGATAGAGAAAGAGAAAGAAAGAGAGAGAGACACACAGAAAGAGAAAGAAAGGAAAGGAAGGAAAAAAGAAAAGAAAAGAAAGAAAGGTAGGTCTTGAGGGAGGTTTATTCGCTTGTCTTTGATTTTCTGCTTTTTGTCGTACCTGGGATATAAACGTTTCTGTTGCTTCTCTTTGTATTTTTTTTTTCTTATGGATTTAGTTTACTGTTGAATCTGATCCATTGCCTCTTTGGATGACATTTACATAAGAGCCTACCTGTTGTTGTATATCGGCATTCCTGGATGATGGTTTGATTGTACATTTCTATGTTATGATTGCTTTTGTTCTATTGCTAGGTGTTTTATTGTGTTTCTCCCAAAACATCGGCTTCTTTGTAAATAGTATTTTAAATAACAGTTATTAGGAGACTGTGCAGAAACTGAATTCTATGAGTATATTTTGAGAATGGAAGCAGTCATCTGTGTATGAACTCATCACTCCTGGATTGACAAAATGGCCCAGCAAGCCCCCAGGGCCACCCTCACAGCCCGCAGCAAGACCTTGTGAAAAGAGATCACACTTGCTTTCTCTTTTCTCTTATTTCAGGTATCAAAATAGCACCCAAATTTAAGAGAATAATTAATTTGCTCTCTTAAATAATTTAACACAAGACGTTTTCCCTACCACAGTATTTCAATATCCAGGGGCAAAGAAGATGTATGCACAACATAAAGGCAGCCAGAAGATACACAGAAACTGATCAGCCATTTTCAAGTCACCTTCACAGAAAGTCTGTTCAAAAGTTATTTTCCTCCTTCTCTTAGGTTTTTAAGTGTCATTGCAATTGAATGTTGAGCACTGCAAAATCCAGGGCATTGTTACAGATAAAGAACTATTAATAGCGATTTCATTCATTGCAGCTTTTAATTCATTTTGGTTTTGTTGATTTTCATGCTTGTGTTTTCCATTCTTTTCAGTACAGTCCAACTTCTGTTTCTTTTCAATGTTTTAATCCAGTTACCAGACGCATAAACACGTATTTGCCACAGCTACAATAGGTGCACTGAGCTGTGAGTGGAAGTGATTTCTGATTACACACAGGCTAATTTTCCAGGGACAAGAGGAATAACATGCAGTGAACTGAATAAAAGAATAATGGAAAATACCTTGTTAGGTGACATATGGCACAGATTTAGAACACAGATGGGAAAGAAAAAGTTACTTAAGCCTAAAACATGTATGCATTGCATGGATAGCAGTTGTAATGTAGATCATATATGATGGACTTGGTGATGAAAGAAAAAGTATAATTTCATTGCTCAGGAGTGTTCATTAATATTAGGATTGGCCTCTCTAACTGAGAAGGTGACAAAAAGCAATTTAGATTCTTGAAAATTCTAGAGTTTTGTCAATAGGCCCAAAGGCAAAAGTTATCAGGCAAGAGTCTCACTCTTACTCAGGCTGGAATGTAGTGGTGTGATCTTGGCTCCCTGCAACCTCTGCCTCCCAGGTTCAAGCAATTCTCCTGCCTCAGCCTCCTGAGTAGCTGGGACTACAGGCACACACCAGCACCCCCTTTAATTTTTGTATTTTTAGTAGAGATGGGGTTTCACCATGTTGGCCAGGATGGTCTCAAACTCATGATCTCAAGCGATCCGCCTACCTCGGCCTCCCAAAGTGCTGGGATTATAGGCATGAGCCCGTGCCCAGCTGATCTCTGGATTTTCTGTTTCTTCTCTTTCTTCCTCCTTATTGGTTCTCTTTCATTCCAATCCTTTTCAGAATTTCTACCTTTAGGGCCTCCTACTCCCCCCTACAAAAAAGAAAAATTACACATACTTCCTGTATCTTTAAGTATGATTAAGAACGCTTTGGGAAATTACCTGTGTTACAGCCTTTACGTATCACGGGGATTCATACCTTGGGTTGAAAGGATGAAGCATTGATGATAGAGGACGGTGGCTGTTTTAGTAGGAGTCAACAGGTGGGCAAACATTCTAGGGAGTAACAGGACCTTTCCAAATCCTCTAGAATCATCAACAGATTGCACCACAAATTGCATTGTTCTCTCTCAGTGTGGAAGTTGACCTATGATTATCTAATTGTAGTCAGAGCCTGAACAAAGTGAGTTTGGAAACAAGGTACTGCTGTTTTAAGTCTGGCCTTCTTACCAGGCATTTGAGCAATGACTGTGGGGGTCAGGATATGGAAAACTATTTCCATTGCCAGAAGGATCATAAAACAAAGTTTAAAAAGCAATGAATAATGAGCCAGGTGTGGTGGCTCATGCCTGTAATCCCAGCACTTTGAGAGGCCAAGGCAGGTGGATAGCTTGAGTCCAGAATTTAAGGCCAGCCTAGCCAACATAGTGTGACCCCCATCTCTATAAAACATAAACAAAATTAGCTAGGCACGAGGCATGTGCCTGTGATCCCACCTACTCAGGATACTGAAGTGGTAGGATAGCTTGAGCCCTGGAGGTTGAGCCTGCAGTGAGCCAAGATGACATGACTGCACTCCAGCCTGGGTAACAGAGCAAGACCCTGTCTCATAACATAACATAACATAACATAACATAACATAACATAACATACATAAATAAAGTTAATAGCAACAAGAGCTTTGTCAAATTAGGCCAGCTCCCATCCCAAGAATAGAACGTCCTATTTTGAAGCTCCTAAATCTGAGAAACAGGTGCATAGTCAACATGGTCTTTAGGAAACCCTGCAGGCACATACTATTCACAGCACTGGGAGCCAGTTCATTGAGCCTTTAAGCACTGAGAGTTAAGACTTCCCATATCTCAGTGGATTCTCTTTGGTTGGAGCAAAACCAACAAAGACAGGAGGCTAAGTACAGACAACCACCAGAGACCAAAATATCAATTTCTTAAGCATAATGAAGGGTTTTAAAGGGTTGTCAGGGCAAGTTAAGTGCAATGGTAAGAAAGCAGGTAAACTCTATGCTTATTCTGTGCATGGAGTGGTTTTGACGATCCTTTAGGAACCAGGAGGCCAGAAGTATGTAGAGCAGCTCAAATGTTGGTCCTTCTCTTCTCAGAGGCTAAAGGAAACTATACTGTCATCTGCTTTCTAATGGTTTTATGCAGCATCGTTCAACTGTACTTAGTGACACAGCTTTACCCATTTCTTTCAGTTCTTTAGGCAAACATTAAATCATAAAAGTTTCCACAGTACTTAAGAGACATTTAGTTGCCAAATGATGTATCAAATGTGTGATTTAAAGACTGAAATTCAAAGTTTAATGTCACTTTTATCATTTCATTTTATTATATACTATAAAATACAGAGCTGTAACTTATAATGATGATGGCAATCACATACCATATAGTCTGTAGATCTACTTCTAATGCTATCAGAATGTATTTTAGACAGATTGCAAAGTCCATACACAACTAACACACAGGGCTTTTGACTTTGGTTTCAAAATTTTTATATGGTGTCTCAGAGGCCAAGCCCTAAAAAGAACAGGAGATGTTCTTTTGAATCCCATCTTAATATGAGGCTGATTTTATAGCCCAGGACTCCTACTGGGAAACAAGCTAGTTACTTCTTTACTGTGGGTTGGGACAAGTGTGAAATAGTCTGTTTTCTAAGTAGACCACAGGCACTTTCTGTAAGGTTATTGTCGAGTTTAAAATGAGGAAACTGAGGCCAGCACAAGAAAAATTAAATTCCAGTTTATTCAGTTCCTGGGCGAGGTTCTGCGGTCCCGGCGGGGAGAGGGGCCAGAGAAGTCACGCCTGACTTCCTGAGGCGCGGGTTTATATAGGTTGGGAGAGCAAGGAATGAGGACGGGGCAGTTCATAGTCGGTGGGCAGGCGGTTGGGTGGGTTTGCAGGGACTCGGGATGGAGACGGGACGGGCTGTAATTGGCGGGTAGGTGGTCGGGCGGGCTTGCAGGGACACAGGATGGAGACAGGGCGGGCTGTAATTGGCAGGTAGGTGGTCAGGCGGGCTTGCAGGGACTCAGGATGGAGACGGGGCGGGCTGTAATTGGCGGGTAGGTGGTCGGGCGGGCTTTTCAATGCAGGCTGAGGTCACATCCACCGGATTCCTCCAGGGGAACATGTGCTCGGAGACAAGACGGGGAGGAGTGGGCGTGCCTGGCTCCCTGGTGAGGCACCCGGCCTTACAATGACCTCATGTAAACCTAATGCCTCCACAAGGCCTAATCCCATCACATTGGAAATCAGGGCTTCAGTATATAAATTTAGTGAGGGGACACAAACATCTAGACATAGCACCTTCCCCATTTTTCTTCAGTCTATCTATTCTATATTGCTCCTTTCAGATTATCTCTACCAACAATGCGATGCTTATCTGTCCATATTTTTCTCCATGCCCATTTAATTGTATGTTAATACAACATACATCTCCATATACATATATGCATATACACAGACACAGCTTTTAGAGTTACTTTACCAAATGGAAGCATACTTTTCTACATTTTATTTTTTCTGACTCCCCAGTACCTTGTAGAAATCCCTTCAAATTGAATGATAGGTCTCTAATTCAAATTTTAAAAGTGACATTCCATTCCATGGTATAAATATACCTATGCTATTTAACCATTTCCTGCCTGACGGGCATTTGCTTTGCTTGCCATGCTTTGCTTCCAGTTTCCACTATGGACACTGCTGCAATCAACATTCTTGTTCATGTATTCTTGTAGAGGTTGCTTTTATCTCTGGTGGATGGAGTCTCAGTGTTGTGTGGCAATAATGAAACAAATGTTGATGGATTTTGATTTTTACCTCAGATTTTGTAGCATCTCTTCTTTTGGTGTTTGACTGGAGGTGCTGCCTGGGCAAGACTAGTCGGCCAATCATCAGGAAGTCTCGGAGTGTGGCATTTTCCAGAGTCAGGAATCTCAGCCTCACCATTATGGGCACAGAAAATGGACTTTGTCCATATATCTCAGGACTATCTGCCTTTTTTTGTGACAGATTCTCAATAATAGAATTCATGTGGCATCTTGATCCATGGCTAATGGTGCCCGCTTATGATGCCAGTTGTTTTTTTTTTTTCTTTTTGAGATGAAATCTTGCTCTTGTTGCTCAGGCTAGAGTGCAGTGGCACGATCTCGACTCACTGCAACCTCTGCCTCTTGGGTTCAAGTGATTGTTCTGCCTCAGCCTCCCAAGTAGCTGGGACTACAGGTGCCCACCACCAGACAATAATTTTTGTATTTTTAGTAGCGACAGGGTTTCACCATGTTGGCCAGGGTGGTCTTGAACTCCTGATCTCAGGTGATCTGCCCACGTTGGCTTCCTAAAGTGCTGGGATTACAGGTGTGAGCCACCATGCCTAGCCTTTTTTTTTTTTTTTAAAGATATGTTAATATTCCTGGGTTTAAACTATAATCAGTATAAGGGAATTTAAGGAATTGTTTTCTCCAATTTATCCACTTAGTTAACAAATATGTATTGGTATATCAGGCATTGTTCTAGACACTGACGATAAATCCATGAGTAAAAATTATAAAAATTCACATCTTCTAGAGGGACAGGGCAGTGACTAATATTAGGTTGGTACAAAAGTAATTGTGGTTGTTGCCATTGAAAGTAATGTGGAAAACTGCAATTACTATTGCATCAACCTAATATAAAGGATCAAATGCATTATGTCAGGTGGAAGGAGGGATATCTGGGGGAAGAACATTCAAGTCAGAGACGACAGACGTGAGAAGCTTTAGTCGGGGAGAGAGGAAGGAGGAATGGTGGATCTTGATTTGTTTGAGGAAAAGCAAAGACAGTATGGCTGGGACAGGGTTGGCAAAGGGAAGACAAATGGGAGATGAGCCGAGAGAGATAAGAGGAAAACAGATCACAGAGTGTCTTCTAGGTCATCACCAGGGCTTCAGCCTTACTTTAAGATAAAACACCACTGGAAGTTTGAGCAGAGAAGTGACCTGATATAAGTAACATTTAATCGAAATCTTGGCTGTGATGCTGAGAAATGCCTAAAGGAAAGGCAGGAGTAGAAGTAGGGAGATCAAATAGGATGCCGTTTCAATCATTCAACAGAGACTTGGTGTTGGCTAGGACCAGGGTGATCACAATGGAAGTGTAAGACATAGCCGGATTCTGGATATGTTTGGAAGGAAGAGTATATTAACTTTTTATTTTTGTGTAACAAATCGCTATAAACTTTGTGGCTTAAAATAATACAAAGTTATCTTATGGTTTCCCTTGATCTGGGGTCAGATTATGGCTTAGCTGGGTTCTCTGCTTCAGGTTACCACCAGATTGCAATCAAGATGTCGATGACCTTCATTCTTCTCTGGAGGCTTGACTTAGAAAGAAGCTACTTCCAAGCTCATTCAGGGTGTTGGCAGAATTCATTTCCTTGTGGCAGTAGAACTCATGGAGGCTTGCTTCTTCATGTTTGGCAGGACAGCCTCTGGTTCCAGTCTGCCAAGAGAAAGTCTGCTGTATAACAAAATGTAATCGTTGAAGTGACACCCATCATCTTCGTCTAATTCTGTTGGTTGGAAGTGTTACAGGTTCTGCTGGCACTCAAGGAGAAGGTACTTTTGGATACTAGGAGGCTGGAATTATTTGGGGAGTCACCTAAGATCTGTCTACCATAAAGAAACAACAGGATTTTTTGTCTGATGTAGAATATGTGATGAAGAAAGGAACAACTGAAAAGTTGGAGTTGCTATTAATTAAGATAAGGAAGACTGAGGGAGGGATGATCGAGAACTCACTTTTGGCTGCGTAAAGTGTGAGATGCCTTTTATACACCACCCAGAGTTGGCAAGCAGATATTTGCATATGCAAATATAGAGTTAATCAGGGGGATCCAGGCTAGAGGTATAAGTTTGAGGACCATTGACATATAGGTGGTATTTAAGGCCAAGGAATGAGATCACTAGGGAATGATTATAGATACAAACCAGGTCCTATGACTGGACTCTAGTGTCCCAGCATTAAAAATCAGGGAGTCTAGAAAGAACCAGGTAAGGAGACAAAATGAGATGGAGTGAGATAAGAGGACTGCAGGAGTGTGGAGTCCCTGCAGCCTCCATGTGTTGAGTTGACTAGTTTAAATCTCAGAAAGCAAAGTTTCCTTTTATCTCCCAGTTTTGGGAGACACCTACCTATCCTGTTGCCTCTCCTCTCCCTGAATGCGCTGTTGTCTTGAGTGGTCTTAGATGCCAAATGTGAATGGAAAAAATAATGTATCTTGTGAAAGTTCAACAACCAAATGTACATTCATGCCTAAATAAGTCAACCTAAATTAGCCTGATTGTGGGCAATGGAGTCAGTGGGAGTGTGTGAACAGTTTTATTCTGGGATTGATACCACAAAAAACATGCTGATCTGGCCGGGCGCAGTGGTTCACACCTGTAATTCCAGCACTTTGGGAGGCTGAGGTGGGCAGATCACAAGGTCAGGAGATCAAGACCATCCTGGCCAACATGGAGAAACTCCGTTTCTACTAAAAATACAAAAATTAGCCAGGTGTGGTGGCGGGTGGCTGTAATCCCAGCTACTTGGGAGGGTGAGGCAAGAGAATCGCTTGAACCTGGAAGGCAGAGGTTACAGTGAGCCGAGATCTCCCCACTGCACTCCAGCCTGGTGACTGAGCGAGACTCCATCTCAAAAACAAAACAAAGCAAAACAGTAAAAACCAGGCTTCTCTGTAAAGTATATACCTCCTCAGGTATCAGGTGACACATGTCAGGCACTGCCTCAAAAGTGAAAGGTTGCAAACAGTGACAAGGGAATGGAAATGGATTAGACGTGAATAATGGAGGCACTTGTTTTTCTACAACCTTCTGACAAACATTCATTTTGGTATCTACTGGTTATGCACAGATATTTAATGAAATTATTAAGATGGAAGGTCTTTCTTTCGGCATAACAATTCACCATTTGTTCACCTAATTATACTCTGAATTTAAGGTTATATTTCAATGCATTTTACCTTAGATAAAATCTTTTCAGTTCTTATGGAACACAGAGACATCATCATGAAATTCTAAGTGCATTAAATGGAAACAAAGACTCTGTTTGTGCATGTTGAGTACATGGGAATGTAATTAGCATTGTAGATAGTATAAATACTCATGTCCGTACACCGTGTCATTAGCTGTGTGTGCTGAAGCTGTGTCACCCCATTCATAGTCCCTTTCATGAATAAACGAAGGCATATTTTCTGTAATTTCCACTCAAGGGTTTCTTAGGTGTCTTCATTGCCTAGCAAAGTTAAAAGTGTGCCCAGTGTGACAAATCGTTAAATTTCTTTCTTATTGGGGTAGCATTGATTCCGAATTAATCATGTTTTCAAACAATGTGTTAATAATCCTATCAGCTCTCTGAGAAAAATGAGATTATAATCCTCATTTAACAAATGAGGAAAGAGTTAGACAATGGTCTGTGAACTCAGGGGACCAAAAGCACATTTGTTGGCATTGAGGCTGGCTGTTTCCTCCTGGACCACACAATTGACATCCCGATTGGGGTAAGTCCAGTCCGGAAGCAGGAGCTACAAGCAGGGTAATGAAGTGGCTGCACTGCCTTTCAGATGGGTCTGGAGGTCAAGTTAGTTTATTTGTTTTTAATTTAGCTGAACTCATAGGCTGGTTGAAAGATCACTTTGTTGGTAGCGATCTTTTGAATAGCTGCACAAAACTTTTGATCTCTCTGTTGCTTTACCCCAACGCCCTCTCCCATTTACAGGATTAGAAAAGCACTTGGGAGGCACGTTAATCTTGCCGGCGTTGTCAGGAGTGATCAGCAAGTTTTATTAAAAGCCCTGGGATTGCCTGAAAGGCCTCCTTGTCTGACTTTGAAATGAAAGGGGCATGTTAAGATCTCAGGGCACATTGTCAAGACCCCTCGCCCTGCCCCTTGGACTATGAGCTGACCCTCCAGGAGGAACCACAGAAGCCCTCCTTTGTTGAAGGAATTTCGCTGGTGGACAGAAGGGAGTTGGGCCCTGTGAGCATGAACTCTCTGAGTTGGGGGGCAATGAATGCCCTGCTGCTGCTGCTGCTGCTCCTCCTGGCCTGGGCCAGCCCCACCTTCATCAGCATCAACCGTGGGGTGAGGGTGATGAAGGGCCACTCCGCCTTCCTGTCAGGAGATGACCTGAAGTTTGCCATCCCCAAAGAGAATGATGCCTGCAAAGTGGAAGTTGTGATGAATGAGCCAATAACCCAGAGGGTTGGGAAACTCACTCCACAGGTAGGTCCTATCTGTGATTTTCTGTTCAGTCATATGTATGAATGCAAGCGTATGAAAATGTGCAGGGGCAAAGACAGAACAGAGATATAAAAGGTCTCCCCTCAATCCATCAAAGACGAGTATTAGAAGATATTCACATTTGAAATGGTGTAGTTGCATTTAGCAGGCATAGTATTGTGCTGCTTTTCTATGTGAGGTGAAACCTATTTTTAAAGCATTCTTGGCTGATTTCAGATTACAAGCCTGAAACCAGCAGGATTTAATCCTGGTTATAATAACTCCTGTGGAGGAAAGCAGGTTCAAACTAATATGAATGCGTATATTTTTTTCTTAACAATGCACTATTTCAGTAAGTCTTTCCAATTTATCCTCTTTTCTTGAAGATAACTCTGGTATATCTTACGAGCTGCTTGACCTTATTATAGGGTAGCTAATTATACAGAAAAAAAGCACAAAGCATAATGTAAGAGAATTACATTGGAGTTTTTCTTGCCCCAAATTATCACATCCATTGCCAGTCAGAGTGGCTTTGGATAAGAGGTCAAGATTTCAAGACATTTTTAGGACATAACTGTGACCTTAGCACAGCAAAGGTAAAACTTGAAGGTGTTTTGTCTATAAATATCACAAACATTCTTTTGAGTAAGGGAAAAGAAGTAGAAAAGAGATGTGAAGATACTTCATTTAAAATATTCACTGTTCTTTGAAAATATCTGCATAATTTTTTTCCTTTTAATCAAAATCTTGGAACCTTTATATTTAAGGGTATTTTATGGCAAATCCTTTTGTAGAGTGAAGAGTTACCTCCTAATTCATTGGGTTTGAAAAGTCTGTATTCTCTTACACTGTTTTTGCTTAAAGTAGGAGTTACCACTATGCATAATTTTAAAAATTGCATCTGATTTTATTACTTGTTCCTACTGTCCTGTAACTTTGCTCCTGGTACAAACAATCTTGAGAATATTCAACACTAGATGCTTCTGCTGCTTCTGGAAAAATGGACCACTCTCTTTTGCTGAACTATGAACATTATTTCCTTTTCATTTGGCTAACGAAACATAATCCATGAGGTTATTCAAAAGTGGTACTAGTTATTGCAGAGGGAGAATAAAAAGACTTAAATGCATACTAGCTCAGTTGGTATCTCTAGACATTTCATTTACCACACTTAGAGACCCATTCTGAAACACATCAGAATGCTATGGAAGAGGGTCTCACGTTGCGGGTATTTATTTCTGATGTGATGGTAATCAAATGTCTCTGCCTAGTTACAAGATTTTATTGTCAGTCAAAGAGCTTTAGATGGGTATCTAAAAATGTTAGAATACAACAATGGCTCCACGTATTAGCCATTGTATTCCCACGTGTTTGATAGTTGTAATGTCTCCTCAGTTACTCCCAATTATACTTGCATTTTGAATGTGTTTTGATTGGCTGTTACGAGTCAGGGAAAAAAGACACCTGGGATTGCTCATACTGGAACCCCAATGTGCTAAATAAGATGACGAAGCAATACAAATAAGTTCAGCACTGAGCAACAGAGACCCAACTACAGGGACGGGGGTCAAAGGGAAAATGCAGGCTGGTTGCAGTGGCTCACTCCTGTGATTCCAGTAGATTGGGAGGCTGAGGCGGGTGGATCACTTGAGGCCAGGAGTTGGAGATCAACTTGGTCAACATGGTGAATCCCTATCTCTACTAAAAATACAAAAATCAGACAGGCGTAATGGCACACACCTGTAAGCCCAGCTACTCAGGAGGCTGAGGCACGAGAATTACTTGAAGCCAAGATGTGGAGGTTGCAAAGCCAAGATGTGGAGGTTGCAGTGAGCCGAGATTGTGCCACTGCACTACAACAGCGTGAGAGTCCTTCTCAAAAAACAAACAGACAAACAAACAAATGGAGAATGCAGCCCGTAGAATTTTGAGAGAGGGTAAAACAGGGCCCTGATTCTAGAGGACTGGGGTAAATTAGGGCCCTGATCCTAGAGGACTGGGGCCTTTGGTAACGCAGGAACCCAGGGCTGTGCTGGCACGAGTGCCTTAAAAAGACTGATGATTGATAATATGGTACCTCTTCCAATCAATATATTTTAAAAAGTCATTCAACATTTATTTAGAAGTGGGGTGGAGTATTTTGGGAAATAGAGAAGAAGCAAAATTTCCTCTAGTAGCTTGCAGGAGCAAGCTGTCTAAGCTGTCTTCCAGTTTGGACCTCAAGCATGCATGTCCAACTGAGCAAAACAAAAGCTCTGCAGATGGACAGATCCTCCTCCTTAGTAGGCAATCTGGGGAGGATCTGTTATTACCTAAGCCAGCCTCTGAGAGCTCTCCTCTTCCTATCCCAAATGGCCTCTGACTCCTTACCATATATGGCACCTTCTCTGAAAGAAATAAAATTGTCTCCATTATCTATTTTTAGTGATGTTTTAATGGTCCTGATTGCTTGGCCTGTTCCAAGGCACTGAGGAGCAAAAAAGCATCCAAGTGACTAGAACTAGGTAAAAAACATTTGGTTACAAGAATTAAGGATTGGAATAGACCTGCAAGTCATCTCCATCTCACACTCTCTGATTTTAAGGTAGAACTCCAGTTACTAGAAAGACAATATAGAGAAGACACAACAAGTTGCCTGGCCGATTTAGGAAACTCTTGGCTGCTGAGAAACACCTCTGAATATACTGATTGCCTAGCCTGCTGTTGCTCATTTTTAAAAAAGTAGAATCAAGTCATGAATGCTTAGTGTATGTATTTCCAGAGGCAAATATGATATCTCAAATGGATTTATAGCCTCTAAAGTCAGTATGTGATTTGTATCTTCTAATATTTATTCTATGGTAAAGGAGTTCATTAAAATACGGAGTTTCATCACCTTTTTCGGCCAAATATTAGAACTTTGTGTTAGAGAAATCTGTATCATGGGAAAACTTTGTTCCTCAAACTGCCAGGTGATCATCGCTATTTGTTATTCTCATGATTTTAACAAAAACAAGATTGCCAAGTAAAGTCTGTTTTGTTTTGTTGAATTTGTGCTTGATTTTTAACCCAGGATGGTTCAGCCCTCCCCTAGGGGTTTCTTATGGAGTTTTAGAAATTAAGCATAGCTAAATGCACGTGCACAGGTGTACACACACACACACACACACACACAACACACACAGGCACACACAGCCTAAACATTGTTCTTTAATAGAGCTTAGTAATAAGCTGAAAGCCAAGCTTATGTGAACCCATTTCTAGTGAGACGACTGTATTAACAACACCCTGCTGTGTAATGAACAGTTTCATGTGATTTGCACAGAAAATGTTTTGGTTAACATCTGTTCAATTAGTGTTTTCATTTCATTACTGAAGTTTGTCTTAGGACCAACAGGTACATTTTCCTATTGAATATTTGGAAAGAGATTTCAATTGGTGCACACCAGTGCCTTCTGTTTAGATAACCCTCTTGCTCTAGTCAATTAGATGAGGTCGACAGCAATATGTTTTCCTCATGTTTTAGGACAAGACTCCCTCACACATGGCACTTCTCACACCTAGCCCAAAGCAAGAAATATGCTGGGTGGAAAAGCCCCCCAGGTTAGTGCTGAACTTGCTTTTTTATATAGGAAATATAGCAGTAAGAAAGTATCTCTAGTTTGAACCAGTTTACTGTCATTAAAGTGAGTAATGAGTTAGGAATGTGTGACAATTTAATTATAAATTGTAATTGAAAAGCAGTTGAAGTGGAAAAAAACAAAGCTAGACAGCAATTAGAAAAGGATTTAGCTCTCCTTTGTTTTAGCTAGTAAATTTATGGACAATTATGGTTGTCGCCTTTTATAAAAGGAAAACATATTATGAAACATTAAACAGATGTTTCTTTTAACAAAGCAGATTGTCTCTTTATTACCATGACTATTTGTCAATGATATGGGGAAGGTCTTTGCTTTATCTCCTTCCTAGTTGTCAATTAAAAAGAGGAACCAATGATATCTGTGGGAAAAGAAACTCATTTGTATTAAAGTCTTCTCTGAGTAGATTCTGTTGTCTGAAAATGTTTGAGCCTGTGAAAAAGTACAGACAAGACACCAATGGTGAACATGCATGCATACTTCAAGGGTATTTCTTAGAACTCTACCAAAGTCAGATTGGGCAGAACGAGGGGCATGATGTGGGTAGGACGGATGATTCTTCTTCTAAAAATCGGGTTCCCAAAATATAGCAGTTGTCAATGTCCTTAATAATTCTGAGTGAGGTGAGACAGTTCACTATAATTTTATTTCAATAGAAGAACTTGCTTTTAGGTTTCCATTTGTCTTATCAACCATTTCTGCTATTACTTAATAAAAGTATATAAGACACAAGTATTGTGTATATAAGACACAACTGTGTGTCTTTTGCAAGTACACAAGACACAACTGTGGGTCATGCTGGACTCTGATTAACCACAATAGTGTCCATAGTCAGTGGCTTCATCTTTGAATATGTGAATACTGTTTGGAAAAGAGAGAAACAAAAGGAGAACGCAGATATACAGAAAGAATACAGTGTGTCTGAGGGTGGGTTAAGCACACCTTTTCATGCAGACACACAGAAAAAAACTCTCTAACTCAATTGCTGTGAACCCCTGAACGGGGTAAATAAAAGTTTGAAAAATGAAACCATGTTTTAAATGCACTCTAGTTGGTAAAAATACACTTACTTAGAGAGGTAATTGTCCTTTAACTAATTTTCTTGATCTGCTTTGGTTTTCACAATTTAGATATTCTCAAAACAAGACACAGCTGTATAAGTAGGATGGTGAGTGGGTATGGGGGTAGGGTAGAGGTGGTAGTGGTGAAGACACACACACACACATACACACTTTGCTAACAGACTGTATTTTCTCCAGGCAGTACTCTCCTGCCAAAATGGTAAATCTTGTACCAATTTTCTCATAAATATTTATCCAATTCTTCATGTGAACTAGGTCTTTGACTGCCATTTCCTTCCCAATGAAGTCAAGTATGTTCACAATGGTTGTCCAATTCTTGATGAAGACACAGTGAAGCTCAGACTTTATAGGTAAGTGGCACAAGAACATCACTTATTTGCTGCCAAGTAACCATTCTGTGTACTTTTAAGGGCATTTCCTATGGATATATGTATTGTCATGAGAGGAGTTAATAGATTCCAGACAAGAAAGTAATCAACAGAAACTGGGGGCCTGAGTGGATGAGGCAAGCTTTGTAGCCGACTTCCACTTATTTCCATTTGTGTCATCTTCCTTAGGGTTCTTCTGTAGCCAATTTTTAGCCCTGTCCTGTTTCCCTCTAGTGTCCTTATATAGGTATCTCTGATGTTCCAACCCACCACTTATGGTGGAAAATGGAAACCATAAAACTACAAATTCTTAATGAGAATTAGGAAAATATATCCCAAAAATGAATGCAATTCTTCTTTTTTTTATTACCAGCTGCTTAGTTACAGGAATCGTAATATCTTCCATTTTAAAACATATTAAATATTTAAAATTCTTTAAAAATCAACTGTGAAGTTACACATGGAATGACCGTAGAAGACAGCAATTCTACTCCTATGTATATACACAAGAAAAATTAAAACTTACGTTTTACGCAAGAACTTGCACATGGATGTTCACTGCAACATTACTCATGACAGCCCAAAATGGAATAAATCCAACTGACTAAAGGTTAAACAAAATGTGATATATTCATATAATGGAATATCATTCAGCCATAAAAAAAAGAACGAATCACTGTATAAGGGCTACAACATGGATGAACCTTGAAAACATTATGCCGAGTGAAAGAAGCCAGGCACAAAAGATCACACATTGTATGGTTCCATTCATATGAAATGTCTCGAACTGGCAAATCATAGAGACAGAAAGTAGATTAGTGGTTGCCAAAGGCTGGGGGAGGGGAAATGAATCCGTTTTGGGGGTGATGAAAATTTTCTGGAATTGGGTAGTCAAGATGGTTGTACAACCTTGGGAATACACTAAAAAACTCTGAGTTGTATATTTTAAAAGATGAATTTTGTGGTATATGAATTATATCCCAATGAAAATTAAATTTAAGCTCATGATCATGGTATTTCTGACTTCATAAAAGTAACAGAACTCGTGTATGTGGAGTAGGCCCTTATGTGTTTTTTTTACTTGGTTTTTATTGCTTTTAAGAATATTTCATTTAAATATGTTGGGGTGAATTTCCTTTAAGCACTAGCCTAATTCAAAAGACTTTTGTAGAAGACATTGGAACAGGGAATCATTCTACAAACATTGACGACAACCTATTATAGGTCAGGCTGTACGCTGAGCATAAGAAACAAAAGGGGGAGAATACATAGATTATTTTAGTGCTCATAGTCTAAGGCAAAATATGAGCAGGTAATTATAATGCAGAACAAATGCTGAAAGAGAGTCACAAGCAAAATACTGTTCAGAAAATGAAGTGGCACCCAAGGATTCCTTAGGGAGATATGAAATTAACATACAGGCCATTTGATCTTTGTAAGACTTTAGAGTTAAACTAACTTTAAAGAGCTCGCATGGAAGGGCTGGGAAGGGTAGTAGGGAGTTGCGGGTGTCGTGAGTTTGGTTAATGGGTACAAACAGTAGTTAGAAAGAATGGGTGAGACCTAGTATTTGATAGCACAACAGGCTGACTACAGTCAGTAATGATTCAATGGCACATTTTAAATTAACTACCAGAGCGTAATTGGATTGTTTGTAACAAAAAGGATAAATGTACCGGGTGAAGCGGCTCACGCCTGTAATCCCAGAACTTTGGGAGGCCAAGGCAGTTGGATCACCTGAGGTCAGGAGTTTGAGACCAGCCTGGCCAACATGGCAAAACCCCATCTCTACTAAAAATACAAAAATTAGCTGGGCATGGTGGCATGTACCTGTAGTCCCAGCTATTTGGGAGGCTAAAGCAGGAGAATCTCTTGAACCTGGGAGGCAGAGGTTACAGTGAGCCGAGACTTTACAGGTAAGTGGCACAAGAACATCACTCATTTGCTGCCAAGTAACCATTCTGTGTACTTTTGAGGGCTTCTCCTATGGATATGTATTGTCATGAGGGGAGTTAGTAGATTCCAGACAAGAAAGTAATCAACAGAAACTGGAGGCCTGAGTGGATGAGGCAAGCTTTGTAGCCAACTTCCACTTATTTCCATTTGTGTCATCTTCCTTAGGGTTCTTCTGAAGTCAATTTTTAGCCCTGTCCTGTTTCCATTGCACTCCAGCCTGAGCAACAGAGTGAGACTCTGTCCCAAAAAGAAAAAAGAAAACAAAAGGGAGAATGGATACCTCATTTATTAAGATGGGATTATTATATATTACATGCCTATATCAAAGTATCTCATGTACCTCATAAAGCATATATATATATATATATATATATATATACACATCTATGTATCCACAAAAATTAAAAATAAAATTTAAAAACGTAATAAAGCTGATTAATTCTTGCTGCTCCCACTCCTTTGGGTTTCTAGGCTGCTGGGAGGTTGGAAGAGTACATATGAAAGGTGGAGTTAGAGGAGCTTCTTCTACTCTTGGTCTTAAGCACATTTAAAATAAAATATTCAGAGGAGTAGGCAGCAGCAGATCAGGGAGCATGCTTACTCCCCTTTTACCACTTCTCCTCCAGCCCCTTTGGCAAGTTACCTGAGCTTGTTATGCCTCAGTTTCTTCCTCCATAAAATGGAATTAACGATGTCTATCCTAGGTTTTTATAAGGATTGAATTATACATTATTGTAAAGAATTTAGCATATTGCCTGGGCCATAATAAGAGCACATCAATTAGAAGCTGCATTATTGATGCATGCTAATTACTCATTAATCTTCTCTCTTCAAAAGAAATGAAAACCCCTCTCTTTTAGACTCTGCAAACACCCTGAGATTAGAGTTGCTAAAAAGATGGAGGGAATGGAAGTGGCAATTGCTGAATATGCTTTACTTGCCAAGCACTGAGCTGGGCACCCAAACTAGGCTGCAAATGACCACCCATGTAGTGGTATTTCTGAAGGGCAAAAAGGCCTGAATGCTTCAGAGACCACTCACTACTTCACTTCTGAATTAAAACTCAATCCAGAAATTATACATGCTTAATACTCTTAAATTACACATGTGCTAGAAGTAGACTCTGAGGTCTCAGCAGTCATTAAATATCCATATGCATGATGAGTTTGCGAGCAGGTGTTAAAAGAAAGATTCTGGGAGGAAGAAGTGGCAGGAAAAGGTGTTGACACCAGGGTAAAGAGAAGAAGGGAAGAGAACAGAGAGGCTGGGGGTAAAGCCTGAAACAAAATCCAAACTCAATTTGTGGCACAAATTTTGTGAAGGCCAATCTTTAAGCATCGGGCTGAGTACACAGGTATCAGAAATTTCTGAGCACCAAGTAACATTGCTTTTGCCCTGTGTTCTCCACAGATTTACTGAAACAGATACCTTCATAGAAACCTTTATCCTGCGGGTCTATCTCCTGGAACCAGACTGTAACATCATCCGTATGAGTAACAATGTGCTGGAGGTACCTGAATTCAATGGACTGTCTCAAGCGATTGATAAAAATCTGCTCAGATTCGATTATGATAGGATGGCTAGCCTGGAATGCACGGTCAGCCTGGACGCTGCGAGAACTCGACTGCCAGCCCATGGTCAGATGGTTCTGGGGGAGCCTCGGCCAGAAGAACCTCGTGGAGATCAGCCACACAGTTTTTTCCCAGAGTCCCGTATGTCTTTTAATGCTTATCTGAGTGTTACTAAAATTGACAAAAATACCCATGCGTGTTCACCTTCCACCATGATGAGGAGTTCTAGTTAACTAGTACAAATTTTAGCTGGCTGAACAGTTAGTAGTTAAGAGCACAGACTTTGCAATCAGAAAGACCTGATTTTGAGAACTTCCTTTGCTCTTTATTTTCTGTGTAATTTTAGTTATTAACCTGTCTAAGCCTCTCTAAAATGAGAAAGGTTAATAGCTGCCCTGTGGTGTTGGGTAAGGATAAGAGCAAATGAGGTTATACACATACACAGTGCTTAACACAGTGTCTGACTCACAGTAGGTACTCATCAATTGTCAGCTGTTATTAGTAATAGCAACAGCAGTAGTTGGTGCATTTATGGACTATTATTGGATTATGAGCAAGTCTGAAGTAAAGTTAGTTGGTAGCAATGATAGATTAAATTAGGAAGAGTTGATGGATAACATTCTTTCTGCTATTCACTCAGTCAATATATTTTGGGCACCTCCTGTTCTCTCTAAAAACTATGAGAAACCAAGAAATATAAAGGATAATCATGGTTATAGCAGTAATACTTTGAATTTGAACAGAATGACAAATTAGAGGCACATTTGTTCTATTTTGTACATCAGAGAAATGCGACTCAAAAAAAAAAGAAATGGGTGGCTGGGCGTGGGGGCTAACGCCTATAATCCCAGCACTTTGGGAGGCTGAGGCAGGAAGACTACTTGAGAACAGGGGTTCAAGACCAACCTGGACAAACTAGCAAGACCCCATCTCTACAAATTTTTTTTTTAATTTGAAAGTGACTTATGATTATTACATACCAAACAAGGGTTAAAAATACAGTTGTTCAGAGATGTGAAGACTGTTAGAGAGACAATTATAGTTTTCAGTGAGAAAGAACATGTTGGTTCAGGTGATCAAAGAATGTTTAAAGGGAAGGCTTAGTGAAAAGACTAAGTGGACCTAGGAGGTTATGCAGGATTTGAATGAGTGAGAGCCACACGGTGGCGAGGGGGTTTCAGTGACCAGACAGTCTAGCAGAGATTGTATGATAGAGACATGGAAGCTGGTGCTGCAGAGGAAAGACTAGAGCTAGACTGTGGAAGACCTGCAGTGAGTCACTGGTCTATTTGTCAGAGATGTTCAAGCCTCAGAAAACACATTTTATTATATTTTCTCTCAGTTTAACTTTTGGTGGGTGAGGGCATGGTGAGACACCTGATCAACTGTTTTGTAGTAAAGAAGATTACAAGCTTTCAGAATCATGACAAGCCACCCAGTGAATGACTGGAGGGTACACGAGCGTTCTTGAGGCAGTGAGAGGGAATAAGTATTCATGGGAGGGAGCACTGGTTTTTAAATTTCACAATTGTTATGTTTAAGTGACTATCTTAATCCAATGCTGTACCTTCTAGAACTGGGAGCAAAACTGAAGTGTCCAGATGGAAGCTGTACCCCAGGATTAAAGAAAATAGAAAGCCTCAGAGTGAGCTGTGAGGAATTCCTGCTGATGGGGCTTCGTTATCAGCATCTGGATCCCCCTTCACCCAACATCGATTATATCTCCATCCAACTGGACCTCACAGATAGCAGGAGTAAAATTGTGTACAAGGTAGAGTTTGGGTTTATGTGTGGGTTCCCCCAGGATTCACAGTAAGAAAGCCAGTTACATGAGGTTACTCATGCCAGCTCTCATGCCAGGGAGAGTTCCTGTGTTTTGGGGGTGAAACTACCAGTGACTCATTGGAACTGTAGGCTTACTGGTTCTGCTAGTAAGTGCTTAAAATAGTAGTTTGTATATAAAACTTCCCTTCTCTGGTTCTCTTCTAGGTCTACCGTCACTACAGCGATTTGGGAAGAAGTAGGGCTAGTTATATGCTAACCTTCTTCCTCCTTTACCTCCACTACTCTTCAGCCTGTCATTTGATGCTTCTCTTTGATGCTTCCTTTTGTCCCTCTTGAAATCAGGGGGCCTACTCTGCAAGGTCACAGGAAACTAGTGGGGAGGAGAATCTCAGTCTCATGTTTATGTTTGTCACAGATTTGTCACCCTTCCAGGCTTTGTGATGAAGGACTGGCTCATCAAGGAGACAGGCTCCCAAAGACCTCCTGAATCTTCCAATTGCTTTTAATTCTCTTGTCTTTCCTTCTTTTGATCTCTCTATATTGAAATAATTGGATTCCATTTATTGGAAATGTTTAACATGCTGTGCTGCGGATTCATGGACTCTATAATTTGTTTATTTGGGAAACCGGGGAAACTGTGTACCTGCTGAAACAGCTCAGATTTTGTGCTGATGAAAGATGATCCAACATGAGTTTGGAAATACTTCTATCTTTCACAATCTGGCTTCTCACAGGGATTTCTCCTAAGGGGCCTGGTCAAGTATTGAGCATTATTACTCCAAGGAATTGATATGACAAGGAATCATAAAGAAATGATAAAACAAAATCATAGAATTGAGATCTGGAAAAAACTGTGAGGCAGACTAGTCAAATTGATCAGGTAAATCACTTGGGTAGCTTTTCAAGGGTAAATTTCTGAGTCCAGCTAATAGTTAAGAGCATGGACACTGGGCACAGATTACCTGGGTTCAAACATCTACTTTACTAGCTGTGTGACTTTTGGTCTCATTTTCTTCCACTTAAAGTGGGGTTAATAGTACCTACTTCTTAGAGTAAGAGGATTAAATGAGAAAATACTTACTACATGAATGACATAAAACTTGGCACATAGTAGCACTATGCATATTGCTGGTTTTAAAAGTCACCCAGTAAAAAACTCATCAGCCAGGTTTGCGAAATCAGGCTGGGTTTAGCTCAAGCTTCCTATTTTATAGTAGTGGCCCTGAGGAGTGACATACTTTGTTCAGACATCCCTACATACTAGGTCTACAGACAACTATTAGATGTTTTGTTTGTTTTAACACAAAAACTCCTTTCACTTTTAATGATTTCTTATGTCTGTTGAAAAAATTGGAGCCGTTTTTCTCTTTGACCAAATTTTCTCATTTTTTTCCTTGCTATATTGAATAGGGCTTTATTTGTTTATATTTTTAAAATCTATTTTATTGGGAGTTTATCCCTTTACCTTCCTACTTTGTTTATTATTAACCTATTCCATAGCTTTTTTGGCATGTCATAAAACAGATTCATTTATGAATATAAAAGTAATAGGCTCACTGCAGAGAATATTAAAAAAACACAGTAAGTTAAGAAGAAAATGAAAGTAGCTGTATTTCTACCATTTTTACATACACACACACATGCACACGTGCATGCCAGAGTTGGTTTTATTTTATAAAATCAAATTTATACTCTGTGAAGTTTTGTATATTCACATAGAATATAAATTTGATTTCATAAATCAAATTTGTTATTTTTATGGTTATACAGTCAATTCTCATCATGTGACCAAATGACCATTCACTCACAATTTCTTCTAGATTTTTAAAAGTTTCCTTCCTTACATTTGCCTTTTTAATCTACCTGAAATAAAATTTTATTACATGATGAAATACAAGGAACAGTTTTTTCCAAATAGCCCAAATTTTCAACACCATTCATTGGACAGTTAACTTGTTTCCCATTGATTTTAGATGATCTTCTATTGTATAGAAAGATATATGTATACATTTTCAAAGCTAGCTCTTTTGCTTTTTATATTTACTTACTTATTCTTTGTCAGTCTCATATTATTCTAAACATAATAGGCCTGTAATTACCTTACAGGCAAGTTCTTGCTTATCACTTCTCTTCAAAATTTTCATAGCCATTGTCATGTAGACTTAGTTCCAAATAAATGTAATTAAATCATTTATGTTAGTTTCAAAAAAAAAGCAGCCCCTAAGGATTTTTGTTAGTATCCAGTTAAAACTATAAATTATTCAGGGAAAATTAGAATAATGAAACATTTATCATATAGAGTCTTTTCATCCAAAAATGAAGTATCTCACTTCATTTGGACAAAGGTTCTTTTATATGATTCTGTAAAGTTTATAGTTTCCTTCATATAAGTTGAGCATACTTATTAAGTCCAGTCCTAGGCCCTTTGTTTTTGTGAACCTAATGTGAATAGAATACATTTCTCCCATTCTATCTTCTCATTGGTTATTAATGATAAACAGAAAAGCTATTTTTGGACAATTTTCTTGTATCTGGCTTCTTTCCTAAATTCCGTTATTTTAAGAAATTCTCAATTCTTTGGGCTTTTAAAGACCATAATTATATCTTTCACAAATGATGATAATTTTGTTCTTTTTCTGTAATTATTCTTATTTTTGCTCTATTCCCCACTGGGTTGAGCAGAACAATATTAAATGTTATTTATAAGAATCTTTGTCTCATTTTTTTAAAAAATATATTTTATTGCATTTTAGGTTTTGGGGTACATGTGAAGAACATGCAAGATTGTGGCATATTGTCTCATATTTTTTACTAATGTCAACTGTCCACATTGAATTCATCTTTGAAATTATCTGGTCTCTCTGCTTTTTCCATTATGTGATAAATTTGTATCACCCTTTTCCTTTTAATCTTTCCATGTAATTTTATTTTAAGTGACTTTCTTGTAAGGTACATACAATTGGACATTTTTATGGAATTTCGGAATATTTGTCTTGAATAAGGAAATGCAAACTTTGTATTTGTGGTAGTAATAGATACACTTTTTTCTATCATGTTTTATGCTTTCTTGCTAACTAAAATAATTTGTCTTGCAAAATAGATTTTTTTTTTGCCTTTATCTTTCTTTATTTGACAATTCCTTATCACATTTTATGTTTCGTTTGGACTTAATTCTAAACTTAAAAATATTATTAAGCCTACATTTATAATATATACAGTCAAAAAATGAAGTGAACTCTCTTGGCTTCTTCCTATGTATGATAAGAATGGAACCAATTGATCCTTTCTCCTGGCAATTGCTTTGCTTATATAATTTGCAATTTCAGTTCTAGCATATGATTTTTATACCTTATTATAAGCAGTAGGCTCTTTCAACCTTTGTATCCACTTTATTAACATGTTTAAAATACCGTACTTATTTAGACTTGACTCTAGACTCAATTAGTCTTAGCGTTCAGCACCAGTCCTTTTAAATCACAATTTATCCACTCTTGAGTTTTCTAATTATGCATCTTCAGATAATTTTTTCCTCAGTGGCACATGAAGAGTAGATACTCTAAACCCTGGGACACCTCAGTATATTGTCCACCTGCCTTCATCAACCATGCAGTGGGAAGGGGAGGGGTTGATGGTCTTCTCCTCTGTTCCTTTCTTGCAATTCTCTTTTCTCTGAGCATTGCTGGTTAGTTTCTGAACTTTCAGGCTGGTGGCAGGGGTGGTTTTGGAGAGTGGGAGGGGGGATCTTACTTAATCAGCCACTGATGAGATATGATTTTGTGCTCTCTGAGCCTGGTAGATGTCTCAAGCTGCATCTTTGTCTTAGGGACAAATTTGTTGTTTCTCTGGAAAGCCGCATTGGTCTATCACTTATAGCTCTCTTAAGAGAAAAATAGCTATCATTATTTTTCTGCTTCCAGCCACTTAGCTTCCTCAGATATGAGCCCTGCATCAGCTCTCTGTGTGTGTTTCAACTGCAAGAAACACACATTAAGGGATGGGGGATATGGCATTGCCCTGCTCTTCCTGCTCTGAGCCAGCATGTGATGTCGAAGGTTGGGGAAGTAACTGAACACAACACAGCAAAGCACTCCTCTCTCCTGATCAATGTTTCTCTTACCTTTCTCAATCTTTTTATATTCTTATATGGGCAAGAAAGTTCTGGAGTCTGGAACTAGTTCCAGACAACTTACTTTGTAAATTCTGCATATTTTACTACCTGTCTTACATTCACTTGGAAATCTAATCTCTTTTATTGGAACTTTAGCATTCTGTTATACACAGATTACAACCCCTAGCCCAATGGTCAGTGTTAAGCAGTATTGGACTAACGTGAATTTGATAACTGAGCCTGGTCCTCTCAGCAATGAGATAGGTCAACTCCCATAAGAGCTGGCATCTACTGCTATGAGGATTCTTTTTTTCTTCTTTTTAGTGACAAAGTCTCACTCTCTTGCCCAGGTTAGAGTGCTGTGGCATGATCACAGTTCACCATAACATCAAACGCCTGGGCTCAAGTGATCTTCCTGCCTCAGCCACCTAAGTAATTAACTATAGGTGTGCACCGCAATGGCTAGCTAATTTTTTTATTTTTACTTTTTGTAGAGACAGGGTCTCACTCTGTTGCCCAGGCTGGTCTCAAACTCCTGGCATCAAGCAATCCTCACACCTCGGCCTCCCAGAGTGCTGGGATTGCAGGCATGAGCTACCACACCTTGCCCTATGAGGATTCCTTCTGCCTATAGCACTTGTTGAGATCTTAGACCTTGTGGCACAATTTCATGGTTTCTTTGAAGGGTCTCTTGCTCATAGCGCTCTCATTTTGGGAGGATGCATTCCTACTCTCAGTGGTCACTTGCAATCCCTAATACCCAGCTCTTGCTTGGAGATTTGGGGTCTTAACTAACTAGACAACCAAGCAACTATTCTTCATTTGCATGGGAACCAAATCTTAAAGACATATTTCCTTCATCCTTCTCCTACCCCCTTTAAAACTACATGACAGAAGGTGAGGAAGGTGGCTGGAGGCGGTTGTTGGTGGGTGCCAGACTGCTAAGTGCCTACTTTGGCTATTTCATTTGTTCTCACTTAATACTTGGGAGTCTAGTATTAATATTTTCATTTACAGCTGCAAAGAAAATGAGACTAAAGAGTTAAGTAACTTGTCTAAAGTCACACAAATTAAAAGTGTTGGATATAGAATGATAAGCGCAGTTCCTTCTGATGCCAAAGTAGGTGCTCCCTTCTTCACTTGGCTGCATGTAAGAGTCACCAGGGATATCGAGAAATACTGGTTTTCTGGTCCCCTTTTTGAAACAATTAAACAAGGACCTCTGGAGAGGGATCCTAATTACCAGCATGTGTTTAAAGCTCCCCAGGTGGTTCCAATATGCAGCCAGGTTTCAGGCCACCTAGAGGTCACATCCTCTAGGCTGTGGCTGTATTGAATATTATGCTATTGGCCCTGTATGATATTGCTTCATTCATATTATTTCCTCCTTTGTATTTTCTTTCTCCTTCAAAAGTCAGAGAGCGTGTGGCTGCCTGTCTATATCAGAGCTGGAATTCCGAATCAGATTCCAAAGGCTGCGTTCATGGCCATGTTTATTCTGGAAGTGGATCAGTTCATCCTGACCTCCTTGACTACATCAGTTCTGGACTGTGAAGAAGATGAGACCCCTAAACCTTTGCTGGTGTTCAACATTACTAAAGCCCCGCTTCGGGGCTATGTGACTCACCTGTTGGATCATACCAGACCAATCTCCTCATTCACCTGGAAGGATCTCAGTGACATGCAGATCGCCTATCAGCCACCAAACAGCAGCCATTCTGAGAGGAGACATGATGAGGTGAGGAGAGACAAAGGTTCCAGCCTAGTCAGAAGTCATAGGGTTAGTTAAGAAGCCCCTACCTTGAACCCTCCGGTTGCTTTGTACATTCATTGCCTCAAAAAAGAATCAGTCACTGTAAATCAGGATGCAAATTAACTGACCAGAGGAGCCAGGCAGGTGAGGTCAATGAGCAAACCCCACTGAGGGGCACTGAGGCAAACTGAAGCAAGAGCCAGCCCCTCAGGAAGCAGCTGCCACTCAGCTTGTGCCCACCGCTGCCCTGTAAGGATACAAGTGTGTGTGCCAAGAGAAACTGGGGAATGATACGGTTTTTGGTAAAATGCTTAAATTCTTGAATATAGAAAACAAGTAAAAATTGTAGTGAAATGTATTGTGCCAGCTACCAAATATTTCTGGGGGCCACCTTTGGCCCAGGGCTCACCAGTTTGAGAACTGCAGCAGACTTCCACAGCCTTCCTGCATCACAGAGACCACTGAAGTTAGAGATGACTTATGTTTACAGTTCTTTTATTTAAAAATGTTTTGGTGTGTTTCTTCCTTTTGTTTTAAGTTCTGAGGTACATGTGCAGGATATGCAGGCGTGTCACATAGGTAAACATGTGCCATGGTGATTTGCTGCACCCATCAACCCATCTCCCAGGTAGTGGGCCCAGCGTGTATTAGCTATTTTTTCTAATGTTCTCCCTCCCTCCACCCCTCACCCCGACAGGCTCCAGTGTGTGTTGTTCCCCCAAAATACAGAATGTTTCATGAATTTGTGTGTCATCCTTGTGCAGGGGCTATGCTAATCTTCTCTGTATCATTCCAATTTTAGTATATGTGCTGCCGAAGTGAGCACACAATTCATTTTTTTTTTAGATGGAGTCTTGCTCTGTCACCCAGGCTGGAGTGCAGTGGGACGATCTTGGCTCACTGCCACCTTAACCTCCCAGTTTCAAGCAATTCTCCTCCCTCAGCCTCCTGAGCAGCTGGGACTGCAGGTGCACGACACCATGCCCAGCTAATATTTTGTATTTTTAGTAGAGACAGGGTTTCGCCATATTGGCCAGGCTGGTCTTGAACTTCTGACCTCATGATCCACCTGCTTCGGCCTCCCAAAGTGTTGGGATTACAGGTGTCAGCCATGGCACCCAGCCCACAATTCTCTTTTTAATCAATTCTTTTACTCTTTTTTTGTGAGAAGTTTTTATGGGAATCCTTAATTTTAATTAATAACACGGACTCAGGATAGGAGATCCCATAGTCTCATTTGATAACTAATTTCATAATGAAACACTGTCCATCAGGAAGGTCCTACTTCTGTCTAAATCCCTTTTGCTTCAGGTTCAACCTCTTTCCTCTGCTTTTGTACTCAATGGGAGTGGAGGACAGCTGGTTAAAGTCTTCTACATAATAACATGTCACATACTTAAAGACCTACCAGCAACTTGATTCAAACAGGATGGAAATTTTAAACTAGCAGACTCATATAGACTTGAGTTCAAGTTTATTAAGGAAAATGAGTGTCTCTGGGTTTACCAAGTTGTCCTCCATTGTAATGCAGGCATTTTCAGCATGTAGCCTCAAGGGGAGACAAAAGACTTCAGGCGATAAGTGCTATGCTTTGCCTTCTGCTTTTATTTCCCCCTCTTCATCATAGTCCCTGGCCTCCCATGTCTTCCCTGTTAGGAAGTAATTTCTCATTGCGCGTCCAGTCTTCCTTGGAGCTCACAAATACAGCACTGCTTTTCTGGCTGCTTCCTGGCATTGTATAATGTGCTCTTAAAGCAGAACCTGTGCAAATATGTGATTTTTCTCATTAGAAGGTAACTCAATTTTTTCAGTGGAGTTCACACACTTTTCAGGTTGTGTGGACTGGAAGCCCTGGGCCAGGGGCCCAGCTGAATACATATTTACATTACGCTTCCAAAAAAGACACCTCCTGCTCATGGAGTTTCCTTTTCACTCTGTTGCTTTGGCAGCCTTGAATCAGTTTCTTTTGTTATTCGGTATTTGCTGATACATTGCTGTCTGACTATTTCTCTTATCCTCTCCCACCAACCACATGTTCTTCAAAAGTAGGGAGTATGCCTTGCATTTCTGTGTTATACCTCATTCTTCTCTGTCAACATCTGGTGCAATATATACACAGTGCGTAACAAAGATCAAAACTCACCACATAGCCCCTACTTATTAGTTGTGAATTTCATGAAAACAAAGTTGGAATATTTAAACATATGTCTAGTGGGATAGATGTCTCTAGATCAGAGTTTCTTGACAGTAGCAGTACGACAATTGCCGTTTTGTATCAGATAATTATTTGTTTGGGAGGCTGTCCTGTGTATGGTGGGATGTTAGTATCCCTGGCCTCTACCTGCTAGATGACAATAGCATTCTCCCACACACTCACTTCTGAAACCAAAAATGCCTGCAGACATTCCCAAAAGTCCTCGAAGAGGACATCACCCTTAGTTGAAAATCACTTCTCTAGATCTTCTACCTTTGAGAGAGATTTAAGTGACTGAATGTGGGAATGAGTTAGTCTCCCGAGCCAGTGCAGAGACACGTCTCCAGACTATTACCAATTTTAGATTCATACTTTTATGTAGAAGAAAATTAAAAAATACTGCTAAAGTAAGGAACAAGATCTAGAACCTGAAAAATTCAAATCAGGTTGTCAAAAATGAGATGTGGGAATAGCAGACACCTGAATCTCTGTTTGCCTCTGTGTGTGGGTATACTCCAGAATTAGTAGCACTTTGCTGTGTAACATTTCAGTGTGTGGCTCACTTGCACCTGTTTGTTTACAGGTAGAATTGGAGGTATATGACTTCTTCTTTGAAAGGAGTGCACCTATGACAGTCCACATCTCCATCAGAATAGCAGATACAAATGCCCCCCGTGTATCCTGGAATACAGGTAAAGCTCAATATAAGGCATTAAGCAACATAGCCCTGAAGAGAATACAAGAAAGTAGATGGGTCAGGAAAGAAAGGTAGTTTTATTCCTATTTCTTACATGAGGCAACTGAAGCCCAGATAGATGAAGGGCATCAGATAGTAGCTTTTGTTTTATTTTATTCCTACTGGCAGTGTGAGAAATTTAAATCCAGGATTCCTGTGTCCTGAGTCCAGGTTCTTTCCCCTGCTGGAGATCTGGCAAAAGGACACCTTTCAACTGAATGAAGCAAAAAAGTGACTATTTGTGCTATTGAGCTGTAGTGGGACTGAAATCTCCAACTCAAATTGTTCCAAGGGATTGGAGAAAGGTTTAGCTTTTGTAATCCATAGTCTATTTTTATGTTGGGCTGCATGGAAACTAAAATACATAAACAAGAGCTTTAATTGCTTTAAAATATTCCTTTCTATGCCTCTCAATTCTGAGCGGACTTATGTGATCAGACATAAATGTGGAATGTAAATGGAGATTTTTTCCATTCTCACTGATCCCATCAATACCATTTGAAACATACTTATAAGCAGTGGTGATAGGTTGTATTAAGGGGAAAATATCTGTGTCTGATTTACATCCTCAGGTGGCAGCTTAAACAAGCTGCTTGGTGCGTGTGTACACGTGGGTATGTTTGTATGTATGCGAGTTTCAGTAGAGATAGAGAACATCAGGTGAGCAGCCCTGATTTATAATTTTGGCTCTATATCCTACTCTACGTCTGTCAGGAGCGTAATGAGAGAAAAGATGGAATTGGTAAGCTGAAGTTTAGGAATAATCACATGTTGCATGGACTCCTGCTTGAGCATAGAGACAGAATAGTCTGTATGTGTATGTGTGATCGGTGACATCCAGGTTTGTTCAATGTCATTTTGGCTGCTTTGAACATCAAAGCATTCTTTAAAAAGAATCCTTTTTAAAATAAATGTTTGCTTATTATGAACTTGATCTGCGTCATCATTGAAATTTGAAGAATACTTTACATTTAAAGTTATTATTTCATCATGAAGATATAACCAATGTTAATATTTTGTTGTATACATTTATAGGCTTCTCAATTGTTCCTCTGCTGTGCTCCGTGACACCTTGTCCTGTGCACTCCTGGCTTCCAAACCCTTACTGCCAGTCACAGAGATTCTTATGCACTTTTCTTCCTTCCTTCCTTGTTCCCTCCCTCCCTCCCTCCTTCCTTCCTTCTTCCCTCCCTCCCTCCCTCCCTCCCTCCTTCCTTCCTTCTTCCCTCCCTCCCTCCCTCCCTCCCTCCCTCCCTCCCTCCCTCCTTCCTTCCTTCCTTCCTTCCTTCCTTCCTTCCTTCCTTCCTTCCCTTTTCTCTCTCCCCCTCCTTTATAAATGTGT
>CAUYLG010018731.1:0-65103 GCA_963573385.1 Cacajao melanocephalus
GGTTTTCTATGGTTTTTTAATAAATAATTATTTATTAATTGTTACAGTTGTGTGTTGTTTTTGGTCGTTGTTTGGGTGGGTGGGGGTGTGGGAAGGAAGGAAGGAAGGAAGGAGGGAAGGAGGGAGGGGGGAAGGGGGATGGGAGGAGGGAGGAAGGGAAGGGGGAAGGGGGGAAGGGAGGAGGGAGGGAGGGAGAAAGGAAGGAGGAAGGAAGGAAGGAAAGAAGGAAGGAAGGAGGAAGGAAGGAAATGGAATCACCATTAATCCTACCACTCTGATGCCACAGTTCCCTTTTGTATTTTGTGTCCTAGCTCCTCCAACACACTCAATGGCCACACCTTTGCACGGCTGTTGCAATCACACCGGCCTCGAAGACTGACATCCCCTGTTACAGTTAGGGGGGCATCTCTTAGCGTTCCCCGTCTGCATCGTCTCGTAACGATAGCTTCCGTCCTTTTATACTACCGCAGCGTGCTGACGTGTCACCCTTTCCTGATTAACTCCATTGTTATGAGACGATTAGGTTTAAAAAAAAAGTGTCCCCTACTTCCAATAATTCTGTAATGGACCTTGTTGTGCCTCTAGCTTTTTATTTCTGTTGGGTGATTTCCTTAGATAAGGGAGTGGGATTACGGGGCTGAAAGACAGAAGTATTTCTAAGGCTCTTCCTAAGGTCAAGCATTGTGTTTCCCAAGAGGGTTTCACTTGTTTATCCAGCTGCCTGCCACGTGTGTGTGACTGCCACAGCTTTATTGTAACCTTGCTAGCACTCGAGGTTATCGTCAGAAATAATTTGTAAATTCAGAGAGCAACGGGACGCTCAGGTTGCTGCAATTTGCATTTCTTGATTGCCAGCAATGCTGGGCATTTTCCTACGGGCTTCCATGCTATTTATACTTCCTTTTGTACGGACAGGCCTCTCTCCGCTGAAACTCCTGGCCCACCTCTTCCTTTCTCTGCTCCCACCCTCCATCACCTATACCTCTGTGTGCTGGGGAGGAGGGGAGAGGGAGACACAGGCCGAGAGATGCTAATTTAACCACTGTCAGAGCAATCCCCACTGACGCGAAATGACTGTTCCGAGGGAGCCTTCCTGAATGTGCAGCTGAAAATCAAGTCAAGGCTCTCACCTCTGCGTCTGAAGCTTGCTCCTTGGTTGCTGAAACCGCCCTGCCGAGATGGGCAGAGTCACTTTCGACGGCCTGGAGGACTTTCAGAAGCTTCTGCTGCTGTCTGAAAGGGATTTGGTTTTAGCAAACAGGTAGCAGTAAATGACACACAAAAGAGAACATTCCAGTCAAAGGTGCCACACTGACATTTCCTTCTCGGGGACAGGAAATGATTTGAAGAGGAAGTATGCACTCTGTACCCAGTTCAAAGGCAAGGCCGGGCTTGCTGCTTTTCCCCCTTTATAAATGGCTGTACAATTAGGGATGGAATCAGAGCCAGCTGGGGAAACACTACTTGGGCAAGGTGACCAGGTGACCTCCCGAAGCTTAGAACTTGAGTCAAGAGCAGGGGTCAGCCGAGCTCAGGCCTACAAGTCAAATCTAGCCCACGTCCTGTTTTCGTACCACCTGTGAGCCAAGGATGGTTTATGTTTTTAAAAGGTTGTACAAAGAAACAAACTATAACAACGACAACAACAAAACCAGCCGCAAAGCGTATTTACTATCTGGCCTTGACCCTGGGCTGGAGAGCTGCCCTGCTGCTCCTGTTTCTGAGGACATGGGCATTCGAAACCCAGCAGAGCATGCCTTCATCACTTGCAAACGTGCCCACATGTGCAGTTTAAGGCTGGGTACCCCCAAGACCCTGAAGCGCAAAGGATCTTGATGCCGAGGAAAGAAACATTTGGCGAAGTGCACGCTGCCTGTAATAAACTGCATCAGATGTAAAATATCCTCATGGCCCAGCCTTTTCTCCCTTTTTTCTTTTTTTCGAGATGAAGTTTCACTCTGTTTTTGTACAGCCTGTGAGCTAAGAATGGTTTATGTTTTTAAAAGGTACAGAGAACCTTTGTACTCAGGCTGGAGTGCAATGGCGCAGTCTCGGCTCACGACAACCTCCACCTCAGGGGTTCAAGCGATTGTCCTGCCTCAGCCTCCCAAGTAGCTGGGATTGCAGGCATGCGCCACTATGCCCAGCTGGTTTTTGTATTTTTAGTAGAGACAGAGTTTCACCGTGTTGGCCAGACTGGTTTCGAACTCCTGACCTCAGTGATTTGCCCGTCTTGGCCTCTCAAAGTGCTGGGATCACAGGCGTGAGCCACTTTGTCCGTCCGCATCAGGGATTTCCCTGCTAGTTCTTATCATGGCCACGATGGCACACAGCCCTGATTCCCACCTGAGGCCTAGAAAGTGTTATAAGAATGGATGGCATTGCCTTTAGCCTATTCAGTTTTCCTGTAAGTTATAATAAAGGACTCCTTCTAGGGGGACATAGACCTGGAGGGCACACAGCTTGGCTAGTGAATTCTTTCTTCATGCAGAAAAGCCACCACCCCCTTTCTGGGTGGATGTGGCCCTAGGTCAGGCCCTGAGCTTAGTGACCAGCAAGCAGACTGGATTTCAGCCCCTTCTTGCTCCTCAGCCAGGCACTTTGCACAGTATACAACATGCACAGCTGTGCACAGCAGCCCTGGGAGTGCGTCTGTGTGCCGTGGCATGCCAGAAACTACAGGCTCAGCCCAGCGCATCTTTCTGAAGATCTATTTTGTCTGAAGACTAGAGGGAAGGCTTTATTTTGATAATAAAACCTGACAGTTTCAATAACTGCTGCTACATGTTAATGGAAAAGAATGCTGAGTTTGAACAAACTTTTAATAGAGAAAAGGAGCTTCGAAGAACGCTGCTGTGGGCCAGCCTCGCCCCCTAGACCAGCTGGGAAACAAGTTTAACACCCTGTGCTGCATGGGTATTCCACTGGAAACTTGGAGAAGGTGCACGTTCTACACAGGTTGGGGCCAAACTGACCAAGCCAAGAGACATTTGCCTGAAAGAAACCAAGTCAGTTTGGGTGCTTTAGGGCTGGAGGGAGAGGAAAGAGTACAGTCTAAAGGAACAGTTTTAAAAGAGTTTGGGGCCAGACGTGGTGGCTCACGCCTGTAATCCCAGTACTTAGGGAGGCCAAGGTGGGTGGCCTGCTTGAGCCCAGGAGTTGGAGACCACCCTGGGCAACGTCGTGAGACCTTATCTCCACAAAAAAGTACAAAAATGAGCTGGGTAAGGTGGCACACATCTGTGATCCCAGCTACTCAGGAGGCTGAGGCTGGAGGATCATTTTAACCCAGAGTTTGAGGCTGCAGTGAGCTGTTTTTGCGAGATCCTGTCTTAAAGAGAGAAATAGGGGTTCTGAAAAAAACATAGGAAAAGCAAAGAACCCTCATGGAGAAGATCCCCATGGCTGCACTGCTATGGGGTTGGGGTTTGGCCTCAGCCTTGGTAGTACCTGCTTCCCAGAAGCCCAGTTCTGTCGATGGCCTGGTTGACGGCTCTGGCTCCCCCTACTGCCCCGGCCATCTCCTGAGTGGTGGTCGCCGTGGTGATGGGAAGCAGCTGAGGATGGAAAGGCTAATTAAACAGATGTTTCAGGCAACACTCCTGGCCCAAGACACAGCAGGGTCATGGTCAAGGGCAGGCCTGCTCAGGCTGACAGTCCCTTTGTAGGAAACAGGAACACGAATGTGAGGGTGACAGAAGCTGCCTGGGGCTTCTGTCTAGAACCCCTCACACCAACTCAGCTTCTGATGATCTGGGTGCTCCTAGGGAACAATCCACTTGATGAGCTACTGGAAACCTTTTTTTATCAAAATGCTTCACTGGCCAGACACAACGGTTTATGCTTGTAACCATAGCATTTTGGGAGGCTGAGGCAGGAGGATCACTTGAGCCTAGGAGTTTGAGGCTGCAGTGAGTTACAATCGTGCCACTGCACTCCAGGCCTGGGTAACGGAGTGAGAAACTGTCTCAAAAAATTAAAAAATATCCTGTTACCGTCTTAATGGAGCCCCTGTTCTGCTTTGTACAAAGTAAGGAGATTCCATGGGGAATTCCAGTAAGAGCATTAGGCCCTTTCATTTTTAATTCTCTGAGCCTTTTCCCCTTCTTTTTCATTTATCATCGATGCTAGAAATGTGCCCTGCTGTCCATTTGCAGATGATTTTAGTCCCCGGAATCTCTGTGGGTCAGGAATTAGGTCATCCAGAAATTCCGGACCTGGGCAGTACTGCAGGCCTGTCAGAAACACTGGCTAGCGGCAGACGAGGATGACAGGAACTGGCAGGACAAGGGGCAGCAATGCAAATAGCAAACAGCTCCAGTGCTCCGGGGTGAGACCTGCACACCCCACCCTACCTGGGCTGTCTCCCTCCTCTTCCTCCATCCCCTCTTCCCCGCCTCGCAAAGGGTGTCTTCCTGCCCCTTGATCAGGCTGGGCTCCTTCTCATCTCAAAGCTTTTCCCCTGTTCCTTCCACCTGGAATGCCGTTCCCTGTTGCTGGTGCCTTCTGAACAGGCAGGGTTCAGCTCAGATGGGACATGCCTTCCCTTCCAAGGGGCACCCAGGACCACCCTGTCAGAGACAGCCACCACCTCACACCCTGTCATTCTCTCGAATATTAGCGGCTGTGATTGTCATCGCGCTCTGACGTCACCCTGTTTATGTATGGTTTTATTTGCTGTTGCCTGTAAGCTGCGCAGGGCCGGGGCTCACCTGCCTCAGCTGCCTCGGTATTCGGAGCACACGGCACAGACCTGGGTATAACCTAGCAAAGATGGTCCTGGGCATTTCACTAATTCACATCCTTATTTGCTGGGACCAAATTTGCTGAGATATATTTAATTAACCTAGATAGATACAGTTATAAAAAAATGTATTTATTCAAGGTACTAAGATCTGTTTTTGCATTGTCTTGTCAATAAATAGAAATATAGGCCAGGCGCAGTGACTCACGCCTGTAATCCCAGCACTTTGGGAGGCCGAGGCAGGTGGATCACTTGAAGTCAGGAGTTCGAGACAAGACTGAGCAACATGGTGAAACCGCATCTCTATTAAAAACACAAAAATTAGCCAGGCGTGGTGGCAGGCACCTGTAATCCTGCTACTTGGGAGGCTGAGGTGGGAGAATCACTTGAACCCAGGAGGCAGAAGTTGCAGTGAGCCAAGATTGCACCACTGCACTCCTGCCTGGGTGACAGAGTGAGACTCCGTCTCAAAAAATAAATAAATAAATAGAAATATAACAACAGTTTGAGTCAGCAGGCCTGGGTGAGTTCTGGCATCAACTCGTGAGCTTGGGTAAGCCATGCCAGCCCCGGTCTCCCTATCTGTGAAGTGGGCAGCATGACACCAGTGCTCAGGGCACACGGTGAGGACCTGGTGGGACAGCATGAAGGAAGTGCCCTGGAGGCCAGTGGGTGCTATGTACATGCGTGGGGCTCTGCCATTCATCTCTGCCTGGCACTGACCTCAAGGGTCTCTTCCTCCTTCTCCAGCAGACTGGTCCATGGTTTTGCTGGTGGTCCCTCTGCATCCTGGAAGGAGGTGATCATATGTGATGTTGGAACAAAGCCATTCACTCCACACTGTTCACAGAAAGATGAGGGCACAGAGAAGGGCAGGGACTTTCTCAAGGTGCCATAGACATAAAGATCAGGGGCAAGGTCGGAGGCCTGGGAAAACAGACAGTGGGTGCTGCTCGATGGACGCCCAAAGAGCAGCCCCAAGATAGAGCCTGGGGAACAACCGGTGCTGATGACGGGGCCCTGGGCTTACAGGCGGGCAGACCTTGACCACTTCCAAAGACGTGATCACCTTGTCCTTGAGAGAAGCAGGCCACCTTGCTTCTCTGGGTGCCAGTGGCCACATCTGTGAAGCGAGGCAATGAAACCAGCCCTGCGTATTTCAGGGCTACTGTGAGCATCGAGGGGACAAGCTAAAAAAAAGGGTTTCACCAGGCGAGTCACAGACCAAGCTCCTGAGAAAGGAAGTGCACACCAAGCTATACCCAATGCCTCCAGCTCCCCAAGGTCCCTGCTTCCCCCATCATTTATCTTCCTGTTGGCTGCTCAAGGCCAAAGGCAGCACATGGAAACTCAAATCCCTGGAGGCCCATGAACAAGTGAAGTGAGCCAGGGGCAGGACAACAGGGAGCAGTGAGGACTGCGGATGCCCGAAGGGCCCATGCTCGGGAATGAGACCTTCCCTGGGAAGCCAGAGCTTGTTCTCTACTTCATTCTTCACTGACCCACTGGTTTGCAACCCTGGTCTAAGGTATCCAGGGTTTGCAGGGAAATCAGCAAGGATTGGAGGCAGATTAGCACCCAGTTTAGGCTTTGTGAAATAAACAAAGAGCTGAAAGAAGGTGGAAGAAAGGGGAGCCTTAGCAAGTCAGTGGGTGACTGTGAACGCTGGAAACACAGATGAGTCTGCGGTCAGCGACGCCCCCTATGCCTCTCTCTTCTGCCCACTTGCTCTTCTCAACTGCAGCTCAGACACTGCCCAGTCCGGGGAGCGTACCCCGGTTCCTCTCCCTGTCCCCATGCACCTGCAGTGGGCTGGCTGGCTGCTCAGTCTTTCTGCTGAGGAGCGCCCTCTGCAGGGCCGCATTCTCCACCTGGATGGCTCGGAGCACAGCAGAGGTGTCTTCTTCTGGGTCCTCAGCCTCGAAAGGAGTTTTGCGGGTTGCAGACAGGGGTCTCTCTCGCCGGCTTCCAGGTCCTGAGGGCAGAAGACAGGAGGATGCTCCTTTAGATTATGTTCTCTGAGCGCAGCTCAAAATCTATTAGACCCCGATTGAGGAACATTCTATAAAACAACTGGCCTGTACTCTCCAAAAATGTCAAGGTCGTAAAAGACAAAGAAAACGGTTCCAGATTAAAGGAGACTAGGCAGACACAGCGGCTGAATGCAGCAGTGGCCCTGGGGGACCTGGTCCTGGGGAGGGGGCAGTGCTGTAAAGAACATTACTGTGGCAACTGGGAAAATTCAAATATAGTCTATGGCTTAGACAGTAGTATTCTATCAATGCTAAATGTCCTGAATTTCATTAGCGTACTGTGGTGATGTAAAAAGAATGCCCTTGTTTTTAGGAGATATATACCGCAGTGTTCAGGGGTAAAGGGGAATGATGTCTGCCAAACACACACACACACACACACACACACACACACACACAAGTACACACACACACACAGAGTTCAGGGGTAAATGGGAATGATGTCTGCTACTTCATCTCAAATAGCTTACACACATACATACACACACACTCACACGCAGCACTCACACGCAGCATGGCGATTCCTCAAAGAGTGAAAAACAGAATTACCATTGGATGCAGAAATCCCATTGTATTTGGGATATACTGGGTCCCTACCCAAAGGAATATAAATCATCCTACCATAAAAACACATGTACATGTATGTTCATCTAGCACTATTCACAATAGCAAAGACATGGAACTAACCTAAATGCCTATCAACAGTGGACTGGATAAATAAATGTGGAGGCTGGGTGCGGTGGCTCACGCCTGTAATGTCAGCACTTTGGGAGGCAAGAGCCTCTTCCTCTTGTGCCTCACCAGTCTGGGGGCTGGGATGGAACAAGGGGCCTCTGAGATAGTGTGGAAGCTCATCTCATGGCCTGTGAGCAGGTAGGACCATCTGTCCTTGGCTGCTGCAGCCCTACACTCACTTCTTCTTAGACAAGGAGATTCACGAAGGCATCTTTCTCCGGTGGGGACCAGTTTTATCTACACAGACCCTTTTGCCCCTGAGTGTCTTTCATTTGGGAGGAAATCCTCCTCCAGCAACACGATCTTCCAGTGCTGTCCGGGCCCTTTGAGTCATATTATGCTAAGAAGATGCTTTTGAAAATTAAATCGCCCTTTTCTCTAAGTGAAGGTCAACGCCGCAGCTCCACTACCAGAGCTTTCCCCACCCTGGCTTCCCAGAACCGCCCTACACGGAACCCGAGTTCTCCAAAATCACATTTCCCTCTGTGCGCTCCCTCACAGCGCATGCACGCGCGCACGAGGTAACCACCTTTTAATTATTTTTGATGCTCTCATTGCTCACTTGGGCGAATGCTGGCCTGAGCACCCCATGATGGTGGATTTATTCCCATTACAGATCGAGAGGATGGTGGATCTGTTCGCATAGTCAATTTGTGCCACCAGCAAAAGCCAAACTGCACATTTTAACTTCTCCTAAACTGCTCTTTTCTGGTTGAGAACCAGCCTTCTTCCGATAACTTCACTTTCTCTTCGCTTCACCAGTGCTTGGCTTTCTTCTCTCTCACAGAGAAACAAAAGGTGTATCAATTCAGGAGATTTACCATGAATGCAACACATGTCACAAAGAAGACGTGAGGGCATGAGGCCACTGGTCGGCTCACCAGCTACCAGCTGTGACTTGAAAAGCTCAAATTCAGAGGCTCAGCAAAATTACCCCTTACTATATGCAACGGGCCTTGGAGGTCACCTGGGAAGCCACCGAAATGGTGAATATGAAATCTAAGGACAACAAGGTCTCTTATAGCAATCATAAACCAGCAGCCCACAGGCATAACCTGCCTACAGAGATGCATTGTGTCACTTTCACTTTTTTTAGAAAAATTGAAAATAGATGCCAAGCTCAAAAAAAAAAAAAAAAAAAAAAAGGAAATCCACCTGAAAATTGGGATTCCTGGCATCTCCTGAAAAGTAATACCATCTGGCAACCCTGGAACAGTATTTGTACATGGGAACCGGGAACCATTGGCTGGAGCTGGGTGATAGCGCCCCCTTTTGACGGGGCCAAAGTGCTCCAGTTTCCACAATGCACCCTACTCCCTGTGGTCACGTCCCTGGTAGGTCTTGAAGCTGTACAGTATGTTGCATGGCAAATAGTCCAGGGAAATGGTAGATGTAGCCCCGTTTTCCCTTCAGATTTCCACATTCACTTCTAAAAGCCAAGAGGGAGGGGGGAAGGGAGAGTGTACCCTGGGACAATGTTCTAGGCCTGGGTACTCCAAAGCCTCCATGCATTTCAAAACAGGCCAACGTTATCAGGTGACCTGCTTCCTATGGCATAGGAAACTGCAACAAGTGGCCACAAATTTCTCCCACCCCTGTATGTGGGCCATTGCAATGTGATTTTTCAACAAGTGGCCACGAATTCCTCCCAGCCCTGTATGTGGACCGCTGCAATGTGATTTTGTAGCATTTCCCATTAAGAGGTGGTATCTGTTTCTCTAGCTGAGCTTGGCCTGGTGACTTTCATTTTATTTTTTTTCCTATCTATCTATCTATCTATCTATCTATCTATCTATCTATCTATCTAACTATCTATCTACCTATCCATCTGAGATGGGGTCTCACTCTATCACCCAGGCTGGAGTGCCATGGAATGATTATGGCTCACTGCAGCCTTGACTTCCCTGGGTTCAAGTCATCTTCCTGCCTCAGCCTCTTGTGTAGCTGGGACCAAAGGCATGCACCACATCGCCCAGTTAGTGTTTTTTTATTATTATTTGTAGAGATGACGTCTCACTTTGTTGCCCAGGCTTGAACTCCCAGGTCAAGTGATCCTCTCACCTCAGCCTCCCAAAGTGCTGGGCTTACAGGCATGAGGCACTGCAGCTGGCCTTGCCTGCGTGGCTTTCTTTAGCAATCATGACCAAGCAGTCTTTAAAAAGCACCCAGACATGGGTTTGTCCTCTCTTGCTGCCCTGAGAGCACCAGTGCTAGAGAATAAGACTGCACTAGGCTGAGATGGGCTGTCCCAGCCAAGGTCCTCAGGACAAACAAAACTGCCAGACATGTGAGTAAGGCTGTCCTAGACCATCTGGCCCAGCCACCTGCTAGCTCACTACAGAACAGCCCAGTCCACCCACAGACTCATGAGCAATCATAAAACGGTTGCTGTTTTAAGCTACTACATTTTGGGGTGGGTTGTCAGGCAGTAATAGTTAGCTGACAGACCTGGCTTGTCAAGGCCTGTGTTCTTCTCATCTGGAAAGCTTCTTTTGGGACTTTTCTTGATGGCAGGTGCTGTCTGTAGCCCTAACCCTCTTCCATCTGCCACTGTCTCTCCTTGAGCCCAGGAGTGCATGTGATTTTCTGGGACAGCAATCAAGGCCCCCAGACTAAATGACTTCTACTCTTGGGTGTTACAGTCCATTGCTCCATGCTGCCTCTGTAGAATCTGTGGCAAAATGTCCTATGTGGTTGATTTTTTTTTTTTTTGAGATGGACTCTCACTCTTCATCCAGGCTAGAGTGCAGTGGTGTGATCTCGGCTCACTGCAACCTCCACCTTCCAGGTTCAAGTGATTCTCCTACCTCAGCCTCATGAATAGCTGGGACTACAGGTGCGTGCCACCACACTCAGCTAATTTTTGTACTTTTAGTAGAGATGGGGTTCCGATATGTTGGCCAGGCTGGTCTCAAACACCTGACTGCAAGTGATCCGCCTGCCTCGGCCTCCCCAAACGCTGGGACTACAGGCATGAGCCACCACGCCTGGCTACCTATGTGGTTTGTTTTTATATGAAATGGACAGCAGTGGCTTTTGTCTACCTGGCACCATGATCTTCACAGCACCTACAGTTTCCTTCAGGGAACCACTCTTTCCTCACCCTTCTCAGTCTTTTGGGTGGATAGGATCCCACTCCTGGCCTGTCTGGAGTGATCTGTGCAGATCTGACCCCACTCTTGGCTCAGCCTGGGCCATGCCAGATGACATCTCCCTGACCATGGAGAATGGAGGCTGGCTCAGGAGAGAGCTGGTTCTTGAACTTGCACTGGAACTAGGAAAAGAACTGCCTCTTTCACCTGGGGGTTGTCAAAGCAGGTAAAGGAAGCCTGGAGCCTGGCCACAAATGGAATACCTACCTGGTAGTAACTAGAGATGTGGGTCTCAAAGTGTGTTGTCTAAACTAGTAATGTCAGGATCACCTGGAAACTTGCTAGGAATTAAAACACTGACCTCCGCCTCAGACACACTGAAGCAGAAATTCTGCGACTGGGGTCCAATAATCTGATTATTTATTTATTTTTTGAGATAGAGTCTCGCACTGTTGCCAGGCTGAAGTGCAATGGTGCGATCTCGGTTCACTGTAACCTCCACCTCCTGGGTCCAAGCAATTCTCCTGTCTCAGCCTCCCACGTAGCTTAGACTACAGGTGCGTGCCACCATGCCCAGCTAATTTTTGTATATTTAGTAGAGATAAGATTTCACCATATCGGTCAGGCTGGTCTCGAACTCCTGACCTTAGGTGATCCACCCTCCTCGGCCTCCCAAAGGGCTGGGATTATAGGTGTGAGCCACGGCACCCAGGCAATCTGATTATTTAAATTACTATTTTATTTAAGAAAAAAATAGAGACAAGGTCTCACTATACTGCCTAGGCTAGTCTCGAACTCTTGGGCTCAAATGAGCCTCCTGCCTAGGCCTCCCAATGTGCTAGGATTACAGGTGTGAGCCACTACACCTGGCCCACAATCTGTGTTTTGATTGGCTTTGTAAGTAATTCTGATGCACTTCCAAGTTTGAGAACCACTGGACTAGAGGGGTGTAAAGCTCAGTGATGAAACAGCTTCCCGAGAGACCATCTGAGCACCAGGATCCCACCATCCCTGCGGCCAAATCTACTGTCCTGGAATTTTTGGGTCTGTGAGCAAGACATTCTCCTTTGTTGCTCAGGCTGATTAGGGGTTTCCGTCACTTACTATTAATGAATGCTGGCTAATGTATTATGAGACTCTGGACTTTGGCAGAATGGCCTTGCTGTTGCAGGTTTTCCTGACAGAAACGCTAACTACGGGGCTGTCAAGTCCTCTAATTCACTCACACTGAGGGGTGTTACTGTATTTCTGTGGTTGGCAGCTTGTCTAGGAAAAGTGGTTCAGATATATCACTTCCCTAGAGCACTCTGACAAGTTGGACAGTAAACTTTCTGCATTAAAGACTAATGTTCTTTCACCCTCGAGAAGACAAGAGGTTCTAGGAGATTGTATTAGCTTTTTGGGAAGGCTTATGGATTGAGGCTGGAGTAATACAGGACATGAGGCCCTTTCATTAGAACTATGGACAGCTGCAGTGATAGAAAGGGATGAAGTGCTCTTGGAGTTGCATCACACGCACATTTAATTGACACAAATTCAAATTTATGGGCTTAGTCAAAGAAAAAGGGGCAAGAGGAGAAACAACTCTTTATGGGGTACAGGCAAAAGGTTATACTTCTGGAACAGCAGACTATCTAATTTGGACCAACCTCTCCCTGGAACACAACTAGAAAGCCTAGAAAATATTTACAAGTTTTAAAAAATCTATTTGAAAAAGGAGATCTGTTTGAAGGCAGAGAGTGAATAGGGCTGTGAAGGAGAGTGAATAGGGCTGTGAAGAATTACAGGGGTAATAGCAGACTGGAGAAAGGAACTCAAGAGATGTGGACCCAGCACCTTGGAGGCCTTTCCTCTTAAGGTGCTACTGATTCTGATGAGAGCTGCCACAAGGCTGGGAAGCTGAGCAGAGCTTGCAACAGGCTCAGAGACTACAGTCTAAGAGTGAGGGTAACCTGGAAGCAGCCAGGAGTAAAGGGCACAGAAAGGTTAACAATGTGAGCAAATCTAAATTACTACTGATTATATAAAATAATAGGCTGGGTGCAGTGGCTCACGCCTGTAATCCCAGCACTTTGGGATGCCAAGGTGGGCAGATCACAAGGACAGGAGCTTGAGACCGGTCTGGCCAACATGGTGAAACCCCGTCTCTACTAAAAATACAAAAATTAGCCAGGTGTGGTGGCAGGTGCCTGTAATCCCAGCTACTCAGGAGGCTGAGGCAGGAGAATTGCTTGAACCTGGGAGGTGGAGGTTGTAGTGAGCTGAGGTCGCACCACTGCACTCCAGCTCTGGGAGACAGAGCAAGTCTCCATCTCAGAAAAAAAAAATCAGCAGTAATAATCACTAGAAATAATGTCTAGTGGTGTTTAAAAGCTGGAGAGAGTTAAAATGCATGACAATAGTATTTAAGTTGAGAAAGGAGTAAATGGAGTTAGAGTTTGTAAGATACTTCCACTAAATGAGAAGTGGCAAACTTGCTAATTTAAAGTAAACTCTAGTAAGTCAAGAATGCATGTTGTAATCTCTGGTAATGACTAGAATAATAATAAAAAAGAATGTATAACTAACAAGCTAATAGAGAGAAAAAAAGAGAAATAATACAAAGCAATCCGTTCAAAGGAAGGCAAGAGAGGAGAGAAAGAGAAACATAAAACAGGAAGAACAAATAAAAGCAAACAATAAGATAGGAGATATAAACTCACATATATCAGCAATTACATTAAACGTAAATGGACTAAACACTCCCATTAAAACACAGAGATTGTTAGAGGATTAAAAATAAAAACCAATTACATGCTGCTTATAAGAGACAAACCTTAATATAAAGATACAGAAAGTTTCAAAGGGAAAGGATAAAAAACAATACACCATATAAATACCAACCAAAAGAAACGTGGAGTAGCTTTATATCAGACAAAGCAGATTTTAAGGCAAAAAGCATTACTAGAGTGAGAGACAACACATAATGACAAAAGGTTCAGTTCCCTTAGAAGATATAAATAGTCAAATTCTGTATGTACCAAAAAAGACATCCCTTCCCTGCCCCAGATACAGAGTAAAGCATATACAGCCCACCTTCCAGATGTTGCCTGGAGGAGAGTGAGCTGGTTTGTGATTCTGCTGCATTTTTAGGAAGTTTCAGGTTCCTTGTGCCTCTGGTGGTGTGAATATCCCAGTGCCCTGAGCATGATGCCACATTTCCCCTACAACCCTGACCCTAAACAAGGCCAACTGCTTCTTCTGGGGCTCAGCCAAGAAGCTGTGATTTTTCCCACAAGGAAGGAGAGATTGACTGTCTTGGGCTTACAGAGAGTTGACATATCTGTATGAGGTCATCTACATAAACCCACACATGCTACACACTTCATCATCAATTTGAGGGATTTCTACGGATAACTCTGGCCTCCTGCACTTTTTGCTGACTTTACAGCCTAATATCTAGGTGAGATGTGGCTCTACCATAATCTCATTTCAGTGTGAGAATAGTGACAATGCCAGGGTTTTCAGCTTTCCTCTTAGCCACAGAACTCTTTCTTCAAATTTGACTTATGTTAGAGGCAAGGATATTTAACAAGTAAAGGCTGAGTTCCAATCGTGTTCAAAATAGGAATTCCACTACCTCAAATAGTATCCTCTTTAACAGTAATGATGGAACAAATTGCCCTCACAACTATATACCAGGAATAGCTGGTAATCTGATCTTTATTAAATGGACCCAATGACACACATTTTTTTATATGAATGCATGCTTCTTTGCCATGGTGGCCAGGAAGCTCAGAGTTACAACTGTGACTACTTTAGCCATTCATTTGTTCACCCCCTGGTTTCAAATTATTTTTCTACTCTTGTTTTCTCCCCCCACTCATTACCACAAAAAAAAAAAAAAAAATATATATATATATATATTTATATTTTTTTTTTTTTTTCTTTGAGTCAGAGTCTTGCTCTGTTGCCCAGGCTAGAGTGCAGTGGTGCAATCTCAGCTCACTGCAACCTCTGCCTCTCAGGTTTAAGCAATTCTCCTGCCTCAGCCTCTCGAGTAGCTGGGATTACAGGCATGTGCCACCATGCCCAGCTAATTTTATGTGTGTTTTTAGTAGAGATGGGGTTTTGCTATGCTGCCCAGGCTGGACTCAAACTCCTAGGCTCAAGCAATCCACTTGTCTTGGCCTCCCAAAGTGCTGGGATTACAGGCATGAGTCACTGCACCCGGCCTCCTCAAATACTTTTCAAAGGCTTGCACTACCCACTGTGTATAAAATTTGTTAGTCCATGTTAGAACTTTTTGGAGAAAGGCAGATCATAAATTAATTAAGCTCTACTTCTCAAAGTGCTGGACATGAAGGCATGTATTATGGGTTGAATTGTGTCCCCTGAAAAGGTCATTGAGGCCCTAACTCCTAGTACCTGTGACTGTGACCTTATTTGGAAAGAGGGCCTTTGCAGATGATCAAATTAAGATGAAGTCATTAGGTTGGGCATTAATCTGTCTTTATAAAAATGGCAGATTTGGACACAGAGTCAGAGACATACATGGCGAATACCATGTACGGATTGGAGTTATGTTGCCACAAGCCAAGGAACTATCAGAAGTTAGGAGAGAGGCCTGGAACGGACCACTCCCCGGTGCCTTCAGAAAATGGCCCTTGCCAACACCTTGAATTTAGACTTGGAGCCTCAAGAACTGTGAGATGATACATTTCCGTTGTGTAAGCCACTCTGATCATAATACTTTGTTACAGCTACCCTAGCGAACTAATACTACGGTATGCCAGAAGATTCAACTGATACATGGTTCAACTTTTAAAATATTAATAGTAATACATTTATATTGATTAGCATGAGAAAAAAGTATAACAAGTGACTCAAACCTCTGAGTTTCAGCCATGTTACTGCTTAGGACTAGGATGATGTGGGTACGTCATTGGGCAAATGATAGTTCAGTTGGCACACGAGGGGCTTACGGTGGAGTAGTTAAGAGCAGAGATTCTGCAGCCAAGGTTCTCAAATACTGGCTTCATCCCTTATAGGCTGTGTGACCTTGGACAGATTCCTCAACCTTTCTGTGCCCCTGTCTCCTCTCTACAATAATATCGATAATAGCAGTACCTACTGCACGGGACTATGTGGATGATTAAACGCAAGATTACATATGCAGTCCTACACACTACTTGGGAGCTAGTTCAGTGCTTCGTAAGTACCAGCTCTTAATTTTGTTACCTGAATATAGAAAAAATAGTAATCATGGCACATACACAAAAGAGGGAAGTCCCAGTTAGTTCACTAGGACGCTGGGAGAGGTACATGATCACCACTGTGCCATTCCTGCCCTACTAGGGGTTCTGGGGGGTTTTGTGCAGTGGCAGACTTTTTCACCAAGTTGTTTTGGAGGAACTTCTCAAAAGCCATTTAGATTGGTTCACATAGAGTGAAGACAGTATCAGCAAGATAGACTGGAGGCTTGTCAACCTGAGCAGCAGTCGGTGAGGTCAATCCAGGAGATGCAGAAAGAACAATGGCACCCGAGACTGCCGCCCCGACTCCCCACCTGCTGTGGGAGCTCCCAGAACGGACTCAGGCCTTCATCCCGCCCCATGCCTTTTTCTCCTCCCTCTCCCCTTCTCAGCTCCCATCTGACCAAAGCTGACAGAACCAAAATTTGCCAGACTTTTCTGACATCTTCCATGTTCTATTTGGCTCTTGACCCCTACAGATCATTTCTCCATTATCTGTTTAACATGTGACACCTCTGTGATGCTATCGGCTGCAGGGACCTTGATATGCCGACTGGGGTTGCCTCCCACTCCTACCTTCCTCGGGTCCCAGGCAGGCCTCTTTCCAGGCTCTGGGTCCCACCAAGAAGAAGTCCCCAGGCACCAGTTTGGGGCTAGCTCTGCCCCACTGGAGTCTGACTCCTCCAACACCTTGCATTTAGACTTGGCGCCTCGAGAACGGTTGAGATGATCCATCTGCACTGTTTAAGGCACTCTGATTGTGGTACTTTGAAGGCCTCACTGGGATGCAGGCTCCAGGTGGCCACAGTTCTTCCTTGGTCACTACAGGCTGAAGCAGGATGCACATTAGAGACCTAGGACAGGGGTCTCAGCACTGTGTGGCTTACGCACTCACAGACCCCAGCTCCGGGACCTGGGGTGCCTCAGTCTCCTTTGCTAGTGACTCAGATCCTACCCCAGTGCCTTGGTCTGTTTTCTATTGCTTATAACAGAATAACTGAAACTAGGTAATGTCTAAAGGAAACAAACTTAGTTCTTATAGCAGCTGAGAAGTCCAAGGTCAAGAGTGCTGCACCTGGTGAGGGCCAGATGGTGGGGACTCTGCAGAGTCCCGAGGCAGTGCATGGTGAGGGGATGAGTGTGCTAGCTCAGGTCTCTCTTCCTCTTCCTATAAAGCCACCAGTCCCACTCCCATGATAACCCTTTAGTCCATTAACCCATGAATGCATTAATCCACTGGACGAGCCTTCATGACCTCTTCACCTCTTAAAGGGCCCAACTCTCAATACTGCCACATTGGGGATTAAATTTCAACATGAGTCTTAGAGGGGGCAAATATTCAAACCATAGCACCCAGCCACATGACATGCCATGGACCCCCCATCACTGCAGGCTCCCCAATGCCCAGGTTCTCACCCTAGGTTGTTTAGGAAAGTCACAACTAGTCTCACACCTACAACTGGCTCCTTAGCAAGCCCAATTACTGTGTGGGTCCATCCCCTGGTAACATCAAGACAGAGCCCCCACCCTCTATGTCTTCAACCACCTGGTCTCTTCCCTGGTCACTTCACATCCTCCCCAGCTCCCTCAAGGCCAGGCTCCTGTGGCTTCATGTGGCAGCCAGAGGAATCTTGTTGAAATGTAAACCAAGTCATGGTAGCCCCTGCGGCAAAGCCTCAGCTGCCGCTTGCCTGCTCTGTGCCTCAGTTCCTCATCTGTGAAATGGGGACAATTGCAGAACCTACCTTAAAGGCTAGTTATAAGGATTACATGAGATGACAGAAGCAAAAGCTTACAACAGTGGCTGGCTTGCCCTAAGTGGTGAATAAATGTAACCTCTCATTTCATTAGAAGCTAAACAGAGACGGTCTTTTCACTATCAACTCTTTTGTACCTTCAGAATTGTGTACCATGTGCACATATTATTACCCATCTAAAGTAAGCAAGTTCATTTAAGAGTAAACCAAAAATAAAAGAAATTTTCAATGATAACCACACCTTCGTTGTGGAATTGGAAAGTCACTGTCATGGTTACTTTCTTTTTTTGAGACGAAGTTTTGCTCTCGTTGCCCAGGCTGGAGTGAAGTGGCATAATCCTGGCTCACTGCAACCTCTGCCTCCAGGGCTCAAGCGATTCTCCTGCCCTATTCTCCAGAGTAGTGGGATTATAGGCATGTGCCACCATACCCAGCTATTTTTTTGTATTTTTAGTAGAGACAGGGTTTCACCATGTTGACCAGGCTGGTCTCAATCTCTTGACTTCAGGTGATCCTCCTGCCTCTGCCTCTCAAAGTGCTGGGATCACAGGTGTGAGCCACCAAGCCTGGCTGTCATGGTTACTTTTATGCGTTGACTTGGCTGGGCCACAAGGAATCCAGATATCTGGTCAAAAATTATTCAGAGCGTTTCTGAAACAGTGTTTCTGGACGACATTAACATATTCATCAGAAGAGTAAGGCAGATTGCCCTCCACCATGTGAGCGGGCCTCAGCCAATCAGTTAACAGCTTGGATCACACAAAAGGACCAGCCCTCCCCTAAGTGAAGGAGATGTCTCCAGCCGACTGCCTTTGGACTTCACCTCCAACATGGCTCTTCCTGCATGGCGGCCTCTGAACTAGAGCACTGGCTCCTCTACATTTGCATGGGCCAATTCCTTATCCTAAACTCTGACTCTCACTCGCTCTCCATATCCTTTTAGTTCTGTTGCTCTGCAGACCCTTCCCGAGTACATTTGCAGCTCAGCCCTCTGCAAGGAGGGTAATGAAGTGTGGCATGGAAGCATCATGGCACCCCAGAGTGACCCAGCCCCCGCCCGGCTCCCCTGCTCAGGGGCCCTTGGAACTCTTACTGGAGCACATCCTCTCCTGGTCTGGGAACACAGCAGGAGCTTGCGGAGTCATGTTTGGCTCAGCTTTGGTGGGAATGAAAACCTCAGCATTGTCCTTCCGCTTTGCAGACAAATTCCTTTCCCTTTTATGACCTGTAGGAAAACAACTGTTGAATGTAAGACACTGAACGCAAGCAAGCTGGGCATTCTGTTCAGGCATTTGTTCATTATTCATTCACTGGCTCATGCAACAAATGTCTATGGAACTACTTTGTGTAGTTTGGGATTAGAGATGTGAATAATGCAGGCAACGAAACAAATTTGCTGAGAGCCATGGTGAGCCCAGCACCACATTTTGGTAAGTACATAAAAGATTCTAGGACATGCATAGGTTTTCAAATTTTAACATTTCTTGGCTAGGCAGCCAGGAGGTACCTCACACCTATAATCCCGGTGCTTTGGGAGGCCGAGGTGGGAGAATTGCTTGAGTCCAGGAGTTAAGAGACCAGCTTAAGTAACACTGTCACTACAAAAAACGAAAAAAAAATAGGCTGGGAGCGGTGGCTCATGCCTGTAATCCCAGCACTTTAGGAGGCCAAGGTGTGTGGATCACCTGAAGTCAGGAGTTTGAGACCAGCCTAGCTCACATGGTGAAAACCCATCTCCACTAAAAAAAACAAAAATTAGCTGTGCACGGTGGCAGGCACCTGTCATCCCAGCTAGTTGGGAGACTGACACACAAGAATTGCTTGAACCCAGGAGGTAGAGATTGCAGTAAGCTGAGATTGTGCCACTGCACTCCAGCCTGGGGGACAGGGCAAGACTCCGTCTCAAAAACAAACAAACAAACAACAACAACAAAACCCAGGTGCGGTGGGACGTGCTTGTAGTCCCAGCTACTCTGGAGGCTGTGGCAGGAGGATCACTCCCAGGAATTTGAGGCTGCAGTGAGCTACGATCGTGCTACTGCACTTCAGCCTGGGGCACAAGGTGAGATCTTATCTCAAAAAAAAAAAAAAAAAGAAAACAAAACAAAACATGCAAAATGTCAAGAAATTCAAATTCTCTCTTTTCACTTTAAGCCCCAGTATCATTCAACCTGTGCCTGCATCAACCGTCCTATAGCCTGTTCCTTCATATCTGGGAATGACTGTCATGTCCCCTGCTTCTCCAGGATGGGACTCGGTCACTTCTTCAGAGCCCCGTCCCCTTCCTCCCCGTCTCCCCTGCAGCCATGCTGTCTGCAGGCCCAGTGGGTCCCACACAGGACTGTTACTAACACCTCCCTGATCACTTGCTGCTCGGGCAGATGCACCTAACACCTTTGTTTATTTGACAGAGGTTCCCTGAGGGGCTGCAATGTGCCATGCGCGTGCTGCATGCTGGGGAAGTGGAGGGTAAGAGCCGGCCTGCCCACAGGCTGCTGGATGGGGAGGTGCGGTGGGTGGAGAGAAAGACAACTGGGGCCAGTGATCCTGGTGCCATGACGATGCTATGGGAGCACGAGGCGGGGGAGGGCTGACCTGAGTGGATGTGGTGGGAGTATGAAGAAGGCTTTGTGGAAGAAGCAACTTCGGAAAAAGTTGGAGGAAGGAAAAGCAGAGAGCCAGGTTTCAGGGGTCTGAGTGGAGCAGAAAGGGACTGTGGTCATCTGGGCAGAGGGAACAGCTGAGCAAGGGCCTGGGGTGAGTGACAACATGGTGAGAGCACACCTGATGGACAAATGTCTTCTCCGGAGATGTCAATTACTGGGTGTGGATTTTCCAGGGCTGAATTTTATTTTTTTTTTGAGAAGGTCTCATTCTCACCCAAACTGGAGTGCAGTGGCACGATCACGGCTCACTACAGCCTCAACCTCTCAGACTTAAGCACTCCTCCTGCCTCAGCCTCCCAAGTAGCTAGGAATAAAGGTGTGCACTACCATGCCTGGCTAATTTTTTTAAAGTTTTTTTTTTGGTAGAGATGGGGTCTTGCCATGTTTCCCATGCTGATCTGGAACTCAAGTGATCCTCCCGCCTTGGCTGCCGAAACTGTTGGGATTACAGGCATGAGCCACTGTGCCCAGCCCCTCCAAACTCATACATTGAAATCCTAGCCGCCAGTACCCCCGACTGTGACGGTTTTGGGCACAAGGTCTTTAAACAGGTAATTAAGTAAAAGCAAGGTCATATGGGTGGGCCCTAATACAATATAATTGCTGTTCTCCTAAGAAGAGATTAGGACACAGACACGCCCCAGAGGGACGACCACGTGAAGACATGGAGAAAACAGCCGTCTGCAAGCCACAAAGAGAGGCCTCAGAAGAAACTGAGTCTTGATCTCAGGCTCCCAGTCTCCAGAACTATAAGACAATAAACGTCTGCTGTTTAAGCCCCCCAGTCTGTGGCACTTCTTCGCGGCAACCCTGGCAAACTGATACACGGTCCGATTCCAAATATTCCCTCATTTCTCTTTCCTTAGGTTTACCATGGTTCAGAAAAGATTGTCTTCTCCTAGGGCTTTTATGGTTTTAGGTCTGGGAGAAGAAAGAGAGAAGAGGGCAAAAGGAAAAGGGAGAGGGAAGAAGTAAGATGGGAGATAGATGGAGATAGACAGGGAAAGGAAGAGGGAGAGGGGACAAAATGAGTTTAAATCTTTAATCCATCTTGAGTTAATTTTTATATAAGGTGTAAGGAAGGGACTCAGTTTCAGCTTTCTGCATATGGCTAGCCAGTTTTCCCAACACCCTTTATTAAATAGGCAATCCTTTCTCCATTGCTTGTTTTTTGTCAGGTTTGTCAAAGATCAGATGGTTGTAGATGTGTGACATTATTTCTGAGGCCTCTATTCTGTTCCATTGGATCTACAGAATCTACAAAGAACTTAAACAAATTTACAAGAAAAAAACAAGCCCATCAAACAGTGGGCAAAGGATATGAACAGACACTTCTCAAAAAGAGACATTTATGCAGCCAACAAACGTATGAAAAAAAGCTCATCATCACTGGTCATTAGAGCAATGCAAATTAAAACCACAATGAGATACCACCTCACACCAGTTAGAATGGCGATCATTAAAAAGTCAGGAGACAACCGGTGCTGGAGAGGATGCAGAGAAATAGGAATACTTTTACACTGTTGGTGGGAGTGTAAATTAGTTCAACCATTGTGGAAGACAGTGTGGCAATTCCTCGAGGATCTAGAACTAGAAATACCATTTGACCCTCCAATCCCATTACTGGGTATATAACCAAAGGATTATAAATCGTTCTGTTGTAAAGACACAGGCACAGGTATGCTTATTGCGGCACTGTTTACAATAGCAAAGACTTGGAACCAACCCAAATGCCCATCAATAAGAGACTGGATAAAGAAAATGTGGCACATATACACCATGGAATACTATGCAGCCATAAAAAAAGGATGAATTCATATCCTTTGCAGGAACATGGCTGAAGCTGGAAACCATCATTCTCAGCAAACTAACAGAGGAACAGAAAACCAAACACCACATGTTCTCACTCGTAAGTGGGAACTGAACAATGAGAACACATGGACACAGGGAGGGGAACATCACACACTGGGGCTTGTCAGGGGGTTAGGGGGCTATGGGAAGGATAGCATTAGGAGAAATACCTAATGTAGATGACGGGGTGATGGATGCAGCAAACCACCATGGCATGTGTATAACTATGTAACAAACCTGCATGTTCTATACATGTACCCCAGAACTTAAAGTATATGTATATATAAAAGATTGTCTTCTCTTGGCACACTCAGCTTTGAGAGTGTACATGAATCGGAGAGAGAGGTGCAGGCAGAGGCCAGACCAGCCCAAGTCAAAGCTTAGAACAGAGGATGAGGACTGCTGCAAGGAAGCCTCTCCCCACCTCCCAAGTCCTTCTCTCTCCTCCCTGCCCCTCACCCATCGTTTTGCTCGTTCTACTTTCCAAGATCTTTCTTGACAAACCTGCTCCAGTGGATGCTGCTGCTTCTGCATGCCAGCATCCTCCCTCCTCCTTCTGGCTCACCTTAAGTTTCTTTTGGAGATGAGAGCTTCACCGCACTATCATGTGGCTGGGTGGTGATAACCACACCCCTTAGTCCTATTGGCTGGACCTGGCCAATGAGAGCCACGGTGGACCAATCGGAGACAACATGTGACCCTGTGTGGGCTGGAGAGCCAGGTCTGTGTTTTTTGCTGGGGCCTTTCGGGAAGGAAATATTCACATTCTGAGGGTCGCAAAGTCAGTGTCTTATTTAAAGGCAATTCTGCCTTTGTATGTTGGATAGCCTACTAAGAATGGAAGCAAGACAGAGGAAAGCAGAGATGGAGAAGGAGAGCAAGAGGGAGAAGGAGATGGGAGAAGACAGGGGGAAGAGGGCAGAAGAGAAAAGGGAGAGGGAAGAAGGGAGATGGGAGATGGAGACAGGGAGGGAGAGGGAGAGGGAGAGGGGAGAAAATGGGTCTTGCTACATCTCAGAACTTTTCAGTTACGCGTCAATAAACAGTTCCTTAGCTTAAGCTACTCTGTATTAGCCAACTGGTTTGTAGACACTGCAAAACATCTTACAATGTACAGAACAGACACCTACAACTATCTGCCAGGAATTTACCATCTGGAATTTCAGGGCCACAAGGAAGCCTTTAGAAAGCTCTGTGTCTTGCAATCAACAGAGACCTGACTGATACACCTTGCTGGCCTGTGAGACACTTTAGCCAAAGGGGAATTCAAAGTACCATGGGAAGTTTAAGTCCTGCTATTAGATGCAGAGACACCAATGGCAAAGAAATAATATACAAGACAGAGCTCACTTTTGGAAGCCGGGTTAAATTCCAGCACCACGAGGGTGTCTGGGCCCAGGGGAGAGTGTGCTTCTATCTCCTGCTCGCTGGGAACATCCTTCTGTGCCAAGTCCCCGCTGGAAGGAGGACGGTCGTCTCTGGGATGGCCCACCAGTGCTGGGTCCTCTGGCTCAGGTTCAGAGAGTATGTCTTCCTCAATAGAGTCATACTCATCGCTGGAATAATCCTTTTGTTTCCTTTGTACATTTACACTAAGTTCCAGGCTTTTTCTCAGCTCCTGCAAAAAGCCCAGAAGAGAGATGAGAGATAAATATGGTAGCTTGAGAAAAACTTATTTGAAAATAGATCATTTGAACCAAAGAATTATTCTCCCCAAACTAACATTTAACAATATCATCTCAGCCCTGTGTTGTCATTGCTTTGAAGGTGAGAAAACAAAGGGCAGGGGAAATCAAGCAACTCCCTAGACGGAGCAGTCCTGTTAATATTAATTGTGGTGTCTGTATCCCCGAAATGCCAGGGGAAGGTGGGGGGAGTGCACATGTGAAGGAGAGGGAGAGAGAAACAGACAATATGGCTTGTTAAAATCTGGGGCTTGTTCAAACAGATTGTGGAGTCCCACCCACTGATTCAGCAGGTCTAGGATGGGGCCTGAGGATTTACATTTCTAATAAGGTGATCCTGATATTGCTGGTGCAGGGATCACACTTTGAATATGAACTCCCAAAGGCCTCCAAATGACCCTGAAACTCCGGATGGTAAAATGTCTGGCAGGTAGTTGTTGGGGGCTGTCCCACATATTGTAAGGTATTGAGCAGCATCTAAATGTCATACTATTTAGCGCTTAACTACAACGGCTTGAAATTTTTTTTCTTGTTTCTTTTGTCTACATGAAATTGTAGATTCCTTACGGCTAAGCATTAAGATCTATACTTAGAGTGACCAGGACGTGAATCACCCAAACCAAGATACCAAGATACTTCAAAAAGAAAGTGAGCACTACTATATTTACACTGGGACAAAAATTATAAACGGAGCTTGGACAGTGGCTTATGTCTGTAATCCCAGCACTTTGGGAGGCTGAGGCAAAAGGACTGCTTGAGACCAGGAGTTCAAGACCAGCCTGGGCAACATAGTAAGACCCTGTCTCCACAGAAAACAAACAAAAATTAGCTGGGTATGGTGATGCATGCCTGTTGTCCCAGCTACTCGGGAGGTTGAGGTAGGAGGATCACCTGAGCTTGGGAAGTTGAGGCTGCAGTGAGGTATGATTGCCACTGCACTCTAGCCTGGACACACACACACACACACACACACACACACACACACACACACACACGCGGGACTGTTTGGGCAAACCAGTATGTTTGGCCAGCCTAGCTATACTACCCCTTGTAGTCTGTATAGTATCCAATGTAGTTCTAAGAAAATGAGAAGCAATGAAGCAATCAATAAAGGTTTGATAATTGACCAATAAACCTAATAGTTATCACAGTAGGCTGAATAAGTGCTCCCCAAAGATGTCCACGTCCTAATCCCTGGAGCCTATGAACTCCTGAGGGCTCAGCAGGAAGTGAGGAACACTGTGTAGAACACTTTTATCATCTTAGAGAAATCATCCTACACAGACCGATAGAAATATAGATGTTACAGGCACCAGTGGTGAGGACTCAGGAAATGAACATGTAACCGAAAACTGGAGCCCAGGGAATCCTGTTATGTAGCAGCAGAACTCAGCTGATTGTCTCCTATAGTGCTGTGAAAAGCAGAACTTGTAAGAGACGAACTTGGATATTTAACTCAGAAGATCTCCAAGCAAAGTGCTGAAGATTCTGTCTGTTTTTCTCTTGCTGCTTAAAGTAAAATGTGAGAGGAAAGAGACAGACTGAGGGAAGAACTGTTAAGGAAAAGGGAACCAGGACTTGGCGATTCAGATGAATTTTAGCCTATCCAGATTGCAGAAGATTCTAAAATTAGGAGATTCACTGTCAGAAAAGTATGCTATGGAGAGAAAACTAAAGGTGTGGCTGGACAACCTTTTTTCTTGTACCCCAGGAGGATGCAAAGTATTCAGTCATATGGAGGGCTCTTTGAGGAGATTAGACATATGGCTCAGGGATCCCCTTAGACATATCAGCGGAAGCTAGGACAGAGAGGGGATTTTATAGGAAAGATTTGCAGAGGAGTCCCTTGTCTAATGGAGCAAATCCTAGAGACATACATGGGAGTCCCACATGACTTTTGAGAATGTCATACCAGCAGAAACACTGCCAGCTTGGACTGAATGAGAGAAAGAAAGAACAAAATGAAAGAAGGTTGTCAGACTCCCCAAAATTCTACAAGCAGGAAATTGGCTGATAAAACGGCTCATCTGCAAACACATGCTGTTCTTCCTGAAAAAGGAAGAATGACTCCAAGGATGGAGCTGTGGGCCAAGAGAGCAGAGACTCGAACCGCAGAGAATTATTCCCAGGCCTTGAAAACTAATTTTGTTTTTTCTTCCATTCTGTCCAAGCTGGCAGTGTTTCTGCTGGTATGTAGCTTTCAAGGCCTGGGAAATCCATGAGTCCAGTGTAATCACAGGGGTCCTTATGACAGAGAAGCAGAAAGATCAGAGTCAGACAGAGAATATGTAAGAGTGGAAGCAGAGATCAGGGAAGAGCGAGCTATAGTGTTGGCTTGTGAACAGGAGGACGTGGCCACAAGCCAAGGAATGTAGGTGGCCTCTAAAGTCTGAAAAAGGCAAGGGAATGAACTTTCCTCTCAAGCCTCCAGAAGGAATGCAGAACTACCAATGCCTTGATTTTAGACCAGCGAAACCGATTTTGAATTTCTGACCTCCAGAACTAAGCTGCCAAGCCTGTGGCAAGTTGTTATAGCAGCAAACAGGAAATAAATACAGCTGTCTCTTTTTAGAGTTCTCCCCCTTCCATCCCTTGATACCAAGTATTGGTGATACACATTTATTAAAATTATCTGTGTTGCCCAGGCTGGAGGGCAGTGGTGTGATCACAGCTCACTGCAGCCTCGACCTCCTGGGCTCAAGCAAGCCTCCTGCCTCAGCCCCCTGAGTAGCTAAGACTACAGGTATGAGCCACCACACCCAGATACCAATGATATTTGCTGGGCAACTAGAACACTACCTGGCACATAGCAGGTGCTCAACCAATACCTTCTGAATGACAAAATAGAATCCATTGATGACTGGGTGGTGGCTGTGGGCAGACGCAGAGTGCCCGCATACCTTGGAGGTGACATTGGTGACAGGACCCTTAGCAAGTTACTTACCTCCTCTGAGCTGCATTTTGACATCCATAAAAATAGATTAACAAATCCCTACCTTGCAGAATTGCTTTAAAGCAGAGGTCTGAACTAGGAATAATTTTTGTCCCCCCACCCAACTCCAGGGGACATCTGGCAATGACTTGAGATCTTTTTTATCACAACTGGGGCAGAGGTGTCCTACTGGCATCTATTTCATGGACACCAGGGATGTTGCTAAACACAATAGAATGCCTGAGACAGCCCCACAACAAAGAATGATCTGGCCAAAATGTCAAGGTTGAGAAATGATTAAAGCAAGCGCGGGTTCACCGCTGGCGTTTAAAAAGATAAGGCCAGGTCTCCTAATTGAGTGTATTGAGATGGTTCACACAGCCTTCATGCAAACCAGACTGAGGTCGTGGCTTCTGTCTTCAAAGTCTGAGAGTGGTGGGCAATTGGAGGGGCAACAGATTCACTGCTCCTCTCCAGGGGAACATGAGTTCCTAGGTGACCTGCTGTTCAACAGCGATTTCAGCAGCTGTAAAACTGGTAATCCTTTACAGTAGAATAATGCTCTGTACTCTATAAAACATTTTCAACCCTTTCTCTCTTTTGATCCTCAGAAGAACCATGTAAGACAGATAGGTAGAGTAAAACGCTGGGATAACTTGAATTCAGTTAAAACAAGATAGCCTATTGGCTCTTACGCTTGGCCTAACTCCCATTCTCAAAGGAGGTCAACTTAGGTTCTGTTCTGCCGGGGTGGGGGCGAGACTGGGTGAAAAAACAATGGGCACACCCTTCTCTCTGCAGCCCCTATTTTTGCCCAGTCACTGTGAATCACATTCCTAGCTCGGAGACTGCTATCACTGTCCAGGAAATCTCGGTCCCAGGGCCTGGAATCGTCCCCATTGATGTCTAAGGCAGAGTGCAGCCCCCAGACATGGCCAGTTCCAGGAAGGATTTGGATGGGGCATTAGGACCCTTGAACTCATGATCAGCTGAGAAGACTTCCCCTGGCTTCTTCATGCCCTTCACTAAGTTGCAACCCCACATTTTGAGTGATTGAACTGTGGGGATCCCCCCAAATTTGAGGAACTGTGGCCAGCCTTTATGCTGGTTGAACTCACAGTGATTAAGTGGCAGAGTGGTGACTTCTGCACTCTGCCACTCCTCCTTGCTCCTTCTAGGTTACCCACACATAACACAGACCCTCTTGCTTCTGTCATGGCCCTGCCAATGGGGAGGACAATATGGCAACCACCATTGATTAAGGCTTCATGCACGCACATGGGCTTAGGTACTGTGCTAAGGGCAGAGGTAGCAGCGGAGAGCAAGAGGGCAAACCTCTGGCCTTATAGGAGTATACAGTGTGGGGTAGGAGGAGACAGGCAGGTAATGCATTACGAAATACAAACAAGGGCATTTCAGAGGTGGCCAGGATTGTGAAGAAAACCCTTGTCTGAATGATGTGACAGGGCTGAGGGAGTCCTGAAGAACGGTTGTCAGGGAAGGCTGAGTGATGAAGAGCCGCCCTGTAGTGTCTGGGGCACAAGGCTGTCTGTGGGTAGGGATGGCAGAGGCAAAGGCCAGGAGGCAAGAAAGGCTGGAGGGCATGTGCTTCTTGGAGAGAGGCAGCGGTCACGTGGGACAGGGCTTTGTGGGCCTCACGGAAGAGTGTGGATTTTGTTCTACACACCATGAGAAGCTGCTGAAGGGTGTCAAGCAGAGACGCAATGTTATCTGATTTCTGCTTTTATTATTATTTTTTGAGACGGAGTTTTGTCCTTGTCCCCCAGGCTGGAGTGCAGTGGTGTGATCTTGGCTTACTGCAACCCTCCGCCTCCTGGATTCAAGCGATTCTCCTATCTCAGCTTCTCAAGTAGATGGGATTACAGGCACCTGCCACTAGGTCAGGCTAATTTTTATATTTTTAGTAGAGACGGGGTTTCACCATGTTGGCCAGGCTGGTCTCAAACTGCTGACCTCAGGTGATCCGCCTGCCTTGCCCTTCGAAAGTGCTAAGATTACAGGCGTAAGCCATTGCGCCTGGCCTGATTTCTGATCTTAAAAGATCTCTATGGCTCTTGGATACCAATCGGATTTTAGGAGGCAGGACAAGGGTGGAAACAGGGCTACCAGCTTCGCTGCGGTTGCAAGTGAAAGAGGAAGGTGGCAGCGGAGGTGGGACAGGGAGGAGGCCTCGAGATCGATTCCAAGGCAGAGATAACAGAAATGACTAATTAGAAGTAAATCATACGCATACCCTCTGACACAGCTCTTCCAGAAATTTATCCTTCAGTCCTAAGTACACAAAGATTGTTGAGGCATCCTTTATAATAGAGAATGGTCCACATGGTCATTAAGGGAAGATGGATTAAATACCTAAAAAAGCAGGTGTCCACTGGGCCCCAGGCAGCTCTTACAAAGAAAGAGGTAGCTCTACTTTTGCACTTCTTGGGGCAGATATTGAGATATACATTTAAGTAAGAAGAAGCATGTTGAAAAATATACATATAACACAAACTCAATTTTTAAAATAATTGTTAATTTCTATGCATGTAGGTATGTATACAAAAAGTCTAGAAAAATAGGCAACCGACCTTTTTTTTTTTTTTTTTTTTTGAGTTGGAGTCTTGTTCTGTCACCCAGGCTGGAGTGCAATGGCATGATCCCAGCTCACTGCAACCACTGCCTCCTGGGTTCAAGCAGTTCTCCTGCCTCAGCCTCCTGAGTAGCTGGGATTACAGGTGCCCACTAATTTTTTGTATTTTTAGTAGAGATGGGGTTTTGCCATGTTGGTCAGGGTGATCTCGAACTCAGGTGATCCACCTGCCTCGGCCTCCCAAAGTGCTTGGATTACAGGCGTGAACTACCATGCCCAACTGGCACCCAACTATTAACAATGATTTCTCTGAGAGCCTTTCAAGGACCTTTTCTTCTTTATTTTTAAAATATGGCACGTGTATACCAGGTGTAGCAAACCTGCAGGTTCTGCATATCTACCCTAGAACTTAAAGTATAATAAAAAAAATTATTTAGTATTAGCATGCATCCAGTATTGTAATTAGAAAAAAATGATATATTTACATTGATGTTTAAATCTTGTCCCTCCCTCTTGCAAATAAACAAATTCCCTAGAGGAATGGTGGGGAACGGTAGAGCGGAGGACCCTGGACAGCCAGCTGCTTGAAAAAAATCATCTCTATCCCTGGAACACGTTTGGCTCACAAAAGCCAATGACAAACAGCAGCACTCGGTGCTGGAAGACAACGGAGCAGCATCTGTCTAACTCCAGAATAAAGTATCCAGCCAAGAGGTCCAGACTGAAAAGTAACAGACCATCCATCTCAAACAACCAGAAACCTAGGGAGTACAGATGGCATTCATGAGCTCTTCTCGGAAAGTATCACCCAGGTGGCAAAATCTAGACCAACGAAACAAGAAATCAAAATGAGGATGCAGGCGTGGAGAAGCTGTGATCAAAGGTCTAATGGGAAGTGCCGTAGCCACTTAGAGATTGAACAAATACTAGGCTTGTATGCACCTTAGGGAGATGGACAGAATGCGATGCTATAAACCTAAGCCCTTAGCTTAGCTAACAAAAATCAGGAGAGGGCAGGCAATGCGGGTGGCCTCATTTTCCACACCAGAAAGTCAACTCAAATGCATCTCAAATGGAAACAGTTTTTTTTAAAGTGGCAACTCTAACCTCTTATTTCATAATGTATTAAACTGATGGCTATTTTAAGAAATAATATTTCCTGTGATAAAGAAATTTGAATTTCAATAATTCCTCCTGTTTCAATTTGGTTTTTCTTCTTTTAAATTAATGGAAATTTAAATGCCATGACTGTATTTGCAAAATATATACAGGCCAGGTGTAGTGGCTCATGCCTATAATCTCAGCACTTGGGGAAGCTGAGGCAGGAGGATGGCTTGAGCCCAGGAATCTGAGGCTAGCCTGGGCAACAAAGTGAGACCCCCCCCCCACAACTCTATTTATAAAAAATTAAAAAATAAAACAAAAAAAAATCCCTCTCCCAAAAGAAAATATATATAAAAGAGCAGCCTATAGATTCTGTGTGGCTGGCAGTTTCTCTGCAAAGGAAACGAATGCATTTGCTCACAGTGGATGAACCTAGGCCCTGATAAGCCTCACGTGATTTAAACCATCTGCCCAGGGGCAGAGGGGAGACAGACTAAGGAGCAACATTCCCTGGAGAAAGCCGTTCCAAACCTTTCCATCTGGAAAGATGAGGAACTGGGGTTGGGGTTGGTTGCTTTGAAAGCGCATCTGCCCGTACTTCAAAGAGATACCATGCTGTGGGATCTACCAGGTGCTTTGAAGCCATCATCCAGAAATTCCTCTGAAGAAAACACACTTTATAGCTTTGCTTCGAAACCTTGTTATATTTGATTTCAGCGTTCAGTGTTTAAAATGTTAAGTTCAAGCCCTTTCAACAGAAAGCCTTCTGCATGGAGGCCAGGCTGCCAACACCACAGGTGGGGAGCGGATGACAGGGACTGCGCAAAATGGGTCTCCTCAATGGGGATCCAGGGAGGAGGCGGAGGGACAGATGCTAACATAAAGACTTAAAGGTAGTAGCCAGAAGAACCACTGACTAAAATGAGGCAGGGGTTTGATGGTCAGGGAATTAATGCCTTCTATGCCTGAGCTTCCTCCTTCTGCCTACCTAGGAAAAGAGTGACGTCAGGTGACCATGAAACATGAAGTTTTTGCAATAATAGTATCAGAACTATAACATCAAAGACAATAGCTACTAATTGCTAAGCTTCTGTTACATTATCAGGCACTAAGCTGACTTATCTATGTACCTTATCTCATTTTTCTTTTTTGAGGCAGGGTCTTGCTCTGTCACCCAGGCTGGAGTATAGTAGCACCACTTTGGCTCACTGCAACCTCTACCTCCTGGGTTCAAGTGATCCTCCCATCTCAACCTCTAGAGCAGCTAGGATTACAGGTGCAGATCACTACAACTGGCTAACTTTTTATTTTTTTGTAGAGATGAAGTCTTACTATGTTGCCCAAGCTGGTCTCAAACTCCTAGGCTCAGGCAATCCTTCTGCCTCAGATTCCTGAAGTGCTGGAACTGTAGGCATGAACCACACCCAGCCACCTTATTTCATTTCAACCTCCTAACATGCCAGTGCGGTAGGTCTCCTCATCTTCCAGGCTTGGAGGACACAGTACATGTTCAAGGTCACATGGCCAGTAATGACAAAGCCAGGGTATGGAGGAATGACCTTCTGTATTCGTATTATATATCTGGCTCTCTATTAGTCCATTTTCATGCTGCTGATAAAGACATACCTAGGACTGGGAAGAAAAAGAGGTTTAATGTACTTACAGTTCCACAGGGCTGGGGAGGCCTCACAATCATGGCAGAAGACAAGAAGGAGCAAGTCACATCTTACATGAATGGTGGCAGAAAAAGAGGGAGAGCTTGGGCAGGGAAACTCCCATTTTAAAAACCATCAGATAGGCCAGACGCGGTGGCTCATGCCTGTAATCCCAGCACTTTGGGAGGCCGAGGCGGGTGGATCACGAGGTCAGAAGTTCAAGACCAGCTTGACCAACATGGTGAAACCCTGTCTCTACTAAAAATACAAAAATTAGCCAGGTGTGGTGCCTCACGCCTGTAATTCCAGCTACTTGGGAGGCTAAGGCAGGAGAATCGCTTGAACCTGGGAGGCGGAGGTTGCGATGAGCCCAGAGCCTGCCATTACATCTAACCTGGGGGGTGACAGAGCGAGACTTAGTCTCAAAAACAAAACAAAACAAAAACCATCAGATCTCTTGAGATTCATTCACTATCACAAGAACAGCACAGAAAAGACTCGCCCCATAATTCAATCACCTCCCACCTGGTTCCTCCCATGACACATGGGAACTGCGGGAGTCACAATTCAAGATGAGATTTGGGTGGGGACACAGCCAAACCATATCAGACTCCAAAGTCCAGACTCTTAACCATGTGACCATGTTGATTCCCTGCCTGGTACCAACTTGGAAGCAACTGGTCTCTAGAGTGGGATGAAAGTCTGGTGCACAGTGACTCCCACTGACTTGCATAAAACTGATGAAACCTGCCCATAAGAGCTTTAGACACGAAGCTGCCTTGAGGCCACTAAACGTGTTCATGCGTGTGTTAAGTGTGAGTGGATGAAGCATTAAACTACTAACTCTACTTATAAAGGGGAACGAACTGGGTTCTAAGTTCTGGGCCTGACGCAGTTTGCCCTGTGTCCCCAGATGAATTGCTGAGCTTCAAGACCTCACCTTTGCTGTGGGAAAATGTGCCGATTATCTCGCCAAAAAAAAAAAAAAAAAAAGAAGGCTGCTGAGGGGACAAAATGAAATTAACAGCTAGGAGTGTTTTGTGATTGCTTTAATAGGGTTCTAGTTTTTACAGAAAATTTAAAATTGTGATGATGGCATCTTTTATTATTTCTCAGATGCTACTGAATCTTCCTATTAGAAGCTTGGATGATTAGACCATGAAGTCACAGTGGAAACTTTAAGACAGTCCTCAAGAGCTAGCAGCAGTCTCGGGGGAAGAGGTCACTGACGTGCAGCCAGAAAGGCCAGACCTCCCCAACTAACCCTCTTCCTCCGGAACCCCGATAATGTCTCTCATTTGGTTGGCAGTTTTGTAAAACCGGGATTGAATGTCTTCAGTCTGGCATGCACTGCTAGTTGTGATAATTCCCACTGACTTCTCTAGCACTCTATGAGGCATTTTACACATTCATATTATTAATCTGCCTGGACCATGAAGGGTTTTTACTTAGCACTGAAGAGTCAGTTGATTACTTTGTTCTTTTTTTCTCATTCATCCATTTATTCAATAATTTTTTTTTTGAGAGAGGCTGTCCATTCTGTCACCCAGGCTGGACTGCAGTGGCACAATCATGGCTCACTGCAACCTCGACCTCCTGGGTTCAAGACATTCTCCCACTTCTTGAGTAGCTGGGACTACAGGTGTGCACCGTCATGCTCCACTGATTTTTGTATTGTTTTGTAGAGATGGGGTCTTGCCATGTTGCCCAGGCTAGTCTCAAATTGCTGGGCTCAAGCCATCCTCCTGCCTCAGCCTCCAAAGTACTGGGATTACAGATGTGAGCCACCACACATGGCAACAAATATTTTTTGTTGAATATATGTGTCCTCCATAACCAGGTCTGACTGCTAAGTGCTGGGGATGGAGTGATGAACAAGATAGACTTATGGAATCCACAATCTGGCAACTCTTAAGTAATCCGTAACAGATTATCAGAGTACTGAGTGCCAAAACCCCAAATTTAGGGCTTGCCAGTCCACGCCCAGAATAAAGTGCCTTGTGCCCTAAGTTTAGGGTCAACTCTGAGTTTTTTTGTTTGTTTGTTTTTTAAGACACAGGGTCTTGCTTTGTTTCCCAGGCTGGAGTGCAATGGCACAATCATAGCTCACTAACTCCTGGCCTCAAGTGATCCTCCCACCTCAGCCTCCTGAATAGCTGGGACTACAGGTGTGTGCCACTGCACTTGGCTAATTTTGTAAGTTTTTTGTCGAGACAGGGTCTCGTTATGTTGCCTAAACTGGTCTTGAGCTCCAGGCCTCAAGTGATCCTCCCACCTCGGCTTCCCAAAGTACTGGGATTACAGGCATTAAACACCGTGCCTGGCCTAACTGCATATTTTGAAAATCTATTCCCAGCTGGCCAGGCGCAATGGCACACGCCTGTAATCCCAGCACTCTGGGAGGCCAAGGTAAGCAGATCACTTGAGGTCAGGAGTTCGAGACCAGCCTGGCCAACATGGTGAAACCCCATCTCTACTAAAAATACAAAAATTAGCTGGGTGTGGTGGTGGATGCCTATAATTCCAGCTACTCAGGAGGCTGAGGCAGGAGAATCACTTGAACCTGGGAGGCGGAGGTTGCAGTGAGCCAAGATCACATACTGTACTCCAGCCTAGGTGACAGAGTGAGACTCTGTCTAAAAAAAACCAAAACAAACAAAAAAATTCTTATTCCCCTACATCAATTCTGATAGAACTAAGGCTAGGAAAATTTGAATTATACATGTGTTTTAAATACCTGGGCAATATTTATAGTTTTCTGATACCTTCTTACTGCCCCTATTCAACCTTTGATTTTCTTTCATGAATTTTCACTCAAAGCTAAGTGTATAAAGTATCCTAGAGTTCAGCCTGTAAAGTGCATCACTGGAGAAAAACCAAAACAATCTCTGTCTTGGGGAAGAGAGTGATAGAACAGAAAACAAACTCAGGAATTAGATGGGCCTGGGAGACTGCAGAATGCTTTCCTGGCTTGGGGGCCGCCGGCCAAACCCTTCAGCATCACCCTGGCGGAGCAATCAGTTGATAGGAGATTGGATAGGGGTAGCAGGATAGAGACCAAATATCAAGGAATGCCACTGGCTGACTAGAAAATTTCAGGAATTCCTGATACATAGACGGGAGCGATCACATCTATAAAGAACTAAAGGAAACTGCAGTTCTTGATCTAAACTGCAGATCAAAACATATATGGTGGGCCAGGCATGGTGACCTCACACTTGTAATCCCAGCACTTTGGGAGGCTGAGGCTGGTAGATCACCTGAGGCCAGGAGTTCGAGATCAGCCTGGCCAACATGGCGAAACCCTGCCTCTGCTAAAAATACAAAAATTAGCCAGGTGTGGTAGTACACGCTTGTAGTCCCAGCTATTTGGGAGGCTGAGGCAGGAGAATCGCTTGAACCCGGGAAGCAGAGGTTGCAGTGAGGCGAGATCTTGCCACTGCACTCCAGCCTGGGCAACAGAGTGAGACTCCATCTCAAAACAAAGCAAAACAAAAAACCCCACATACATAGTGTATCAGTCTGTTCTCACACTGTTATGAGGAAATACCTGAGACTGGGTTACTTATTTATTTTTTATTATTAATTTTTTAGTAGAGATGGGTTTCACCATGTTGTCCAGACTGGTCTCAAACTCCTGACCTCAGGTGATCCACCTGCCTCAGCCTCCTAAAGGGCTGAGATTAAAGGCATGAGCCACCGTGCCCAGCTGAGACTGGGTAATTTATAAAGAAAAGAAGTTTAGTTGACTCACAGCTCCCCGTGGCTGGGGAGGCTGCAGGCAACTTCCAATTATGGCGGAAAGCACCTCTTCACAGGGTGGCAGGAGAGAGAAATGAGTGCTAAGTAAAGGGGGAAGCAGGCTGGGTGCGGTGGTTCACAACTATAATCCCAGCACTTTGGGAGGCCGAGGAGGGTAGATCGTTTGAGGTCAGGAGTTGGAGACCAGCCTGGCCAACATGGTGAAACCCCATCTCAATTAAAAATACAAAAAATTAGCTGGGTATGTAATCCCAGCTACTTGGGAGGCGGAGGCAGGAGAATCGCTTGAACCTGGGAGGCAGAGGTTGCAGTGAGCGGAGATCAATTGTGATCGCACCACTGCACTCCAACCTGGGCGACAGAGTGAGACCCTATCAAAAAAAAAAGAAAGAAAGAAAAAGGAAGGAAGGAAGGAAGGAAAGAAGGAAGGAAGGAAGGAAGGAAATAACAGTAGTAATAATAAATGAAACATTTCCAGTGCTAAAGAAAGACACAAGCTTGCAGATGCCCTTGACTTCAGCCTCCAGTTGAGCCTCTCAGCTGCCCCTTACTTAGCTGGGGAGGCTGCAGCCCTAAAAGCAGCCCCCCAAGGTAGCCTCAGGATTCCCTCTCACTCACCTTGACGCTGGACTCACCTACACATGCACATGCTCACACTGCTCCTTCTATGGAAGTTTTTACAGCCCAGAAATGTTTGCTGAAAAGGCCCACTTAGCATTTTCAATGGGACAAAGATTTTGAGACCAACATACTCACATGGATGAAAGGTACACGCTCTCAAAAAACATTTTGACTCTCTATATAACAGATATTTGCAATATATAAAGCAAAAACAAATGCAGGGGAAATTGACAAGTTCACAGAAATCAACCAGATCAAACAGACAAAAAGTAAGTAGAGAACTACAGCAGTGGTTTGCTAATGAGCATAAGAAGTTTCCAGGGAAGCTTATTAAAAATGCAGGCTCTTAGCACTTCATGCCTCCTCCAGATCCAATTCTATATCTATGGGTGTGGTGTGAGAATTCACAGCTTTAATAAGTAGCCCAGGTGATTCTAATATACTTTAAGAATCACCAAGTTAAGTATTACAATTAACCGTGTGTGATTTAACAGATATATTGAGAACTTTGTACCAAAAAGAGAATGATTATTCTTTTGAAATATCAAAGAACATTCATAAAAATCATCTGGTAGGCCACAAACAAAAAAACCTTAGAAACTTTCAAAACCCCAAAATTAAAGCGTCTTTATTTTTAGACCATTTTTAATCATAATGTGGCCAAATTAGAAACTAACACAAAACAACAGCAAAAAAAAAAACAAAACTAGGTAAACAAAAAACTATTTGCTTAAAATGTTTAGAAAAACTCTCCTAAATAAAGAAGAAAGGCGGGGCATGGTGGCTCAAGCCTGTAATCCCAGCACTTTGGGAGGGTGAGGTGGGAGAGGACTGCTTGAGGCCAGGAGTTCAAGACCAGTCTGGGAAACATAGCAAGTTCCTGTCTCTACAAAAAAATTAAAAGATTAGCCAGGCATGGTGGTGCATGCCTGTAGTGCCAGCTGCTTGTGAGGCTGAGGCAGGAGAATCACTTGACCCCAGAAGGTTGAGGCTGCAGTGATCTGTGATCATGCCTTGCACTCCAGTCTGGGTGACAGAGCAGGACCCTGTCTTAAATAAATAAATAAATATATAGGAGAAAAAAAAACAAACCCTAAAGTAATAAGCCAATTAAAAATAAATGGCTGGGCATGGTGATTCCAGCACTTTAGGAGGCCAAGGTGGGTGGATTACCTGAATCAGGAGTTCGAGACTAGCCTGGCCAAGATGGTGAAACCCGGTCTCTACTAAAACTAAAAAAAATAAAAAAATAAAAATTAGCCAGGCATGGTAGCACATGCCTTTAATCCCAGCTACTTGGGAGGCTGAGGCACAAGAATCACTTGAACTCAGGAGGCGGAGGTTGCAGTGAGCCAAGTGAGACTCCATTGCATTGCACTCCAGGCTGGGTGACAGAGTAAGACTTCGTTTCTAAACAAAATGAAAAACAAAAATAAATAAATAAATAAATAAAAACAAAAGAGACTTCATTTCTAAACAAATAAATAAATAAATAAATGACAGTGAAAGTATTACATAGTACTACATGGTAAACTTTGTGGAGTAAATGGAAAGCAATATTCAGAGGAAAATCTATAGCCTAAATGTACAGCTTCATTGATTTATTAGAAAACAGTATGAAAATTAAATGGGCTAGGTGCAGTGGCTCACACCTGTAATCCTGGGAGGCCAAGGAGGTTTACTTGAGCCTAGGTGTTTGAGACCAGCCTGGGCAACATGGTGAGACCTCATCTCTACCTTAAAAAAAAAAAAAGAAAAAGAGAGAGAAAGAAAGAAAAGAAAAAATAAATAAAACATTTAACTTAAGTCAGGTTACAGTGGTGGAGATCAGGGAGAACTAATGTAATAAATTAAATAAAAAAAGTACCCCAAAACATAAAATACAATAAAAATTAAAAAAAATAAAAAAAATAAAAAAAAAAGTTTAAGAGAGGAATTAAGATAAAAGCAGAAATAAGCTGAAATGAAAATAACAAATCAGTAAACGAATGAATGGATGACTAAATAAATAAAGTATACTTGCTCAATAAAAGTAATAGCTGAAGATGGTTTAGCTGGGTAGATATAGACAGCTTTTCATATTATACTCAATTTACTTCTGAACCATTTGAATCTTTTTAAATGAGAATGCACCCACATATTAGGTGTTAGAAAAAATTATACAAAATAATGTAAAAATGGTTTCACATCATACCTCAGAAATTCTAAGTAGGCTATAAATGCAAGATATTAAAGCTATTTATTCTAATATTGATTCCGAAGTTATTCTTTATTTTCATTAAGACTGAAAAATAGGCTTCATTAAGTTCATTTCATCCGGTGCCTTCATTTGCAGGAACACCCTACTGAGGGACAGGGTCACCACATCTCTTACTTCTGGACCTGCAATTCATGGGCGTTCAGTGCTTGTTCAGCATCATTTCGCATCATTCATGCTCATCGCCAAATCATTCCTGCTCTGCTGGCCCTGTGCTGTCTGACCCACCTGCCCAGGGCCCTTCCTAATGCCATAAGCCAGTTGTGTTTTGGTCTGAGCTGTCCAGCTGGTCATCCCTGGGGGCCTTTGATGTTTCTGGGTAACAGACGGCTAGGTCAAGAGCCATTGTCAAGGAGAAAGACCTCCTCCTCCTGTCTTACCAGGAACTGACAAAGCTTTCATTATCTACATCAGAAGTTGCAAGTCGGTAGTCTAAAGGCCTCATCTGGCCAGTAGGTATCTTGTTTGGTCCACAGGAAATTGTGAATTAGGCTGGGCATGGTGGCTCATGCCTGTAATCCCAACACTTTGGGAAGCCTACACGGGAGGACTGCTTGAGCTCAGGAGTTCAAGACCAGCCTGGGCAACATAGTGAGACCCCATTTCTATAATGGGGTCCCAGGCATAATTGCTTGTGCCTGTCATCTCAGCTACCTGGGAGGCTGAGGCAGTAGGACAGCTCGAGCTCAGGAGGTCGAGGCTGCAGTGAGCTACAATTAGGCCACTGCACTCCAGCCTGGGTAACAGGATGAGACCCTGTCTGAAAAACAAACAAACAAACTGTAAATTAGTTGCCAACATAAAAAAAATTGGGAGAAATCAAACATAAAGAAACCCAGGCTGGGCACAGTGGCTCATGTCTGTAATCCCAGCACGGGCAGATCACCTGAGGTCAGGAGTTCTAGACCAGTCTGGCCAACATGGTGAAACGCTGTCTCTACTAAAAATAAAAAAATTAGCTGGGCGTGGTGACAGGTGCCTGTAATTCCAGCTACTTAGGAGGCTAAGGCAGGAGAATCACTTGAACCCAGGAAGTGGAGGTTGCAGTGAGACAAGATCGTGCCATTGCACTCCAGCCTGGGCAACAAGAGTGAAACTCCATCTCAAAAAAAAAAAAAAAAGAGAGAAAGAAAGAAAAAGAAAGGAGAGAAAGAGAGAAAGAAAGAAACAAACAAACCCAGATAGATATCTGGCTTCTCTTAAACCTGGAAAGCTTGGCACCACGAGGCCCATATTTCTACAGGATGACACTCAACCGTGATTGCCTGCTACCGTCCTCACCATTCCCTGCATGTCCCGAATGACCTACCTGCCTCGCTCATGTGATTTAAAATACTCTCTTACATTAAGAACATGTGCCAGAAATCCCAGTATTTCAAGATTCAAACTACATATCTCAAACAGACTCTTCTACCCCAAGCAACACAGAAATGGTCAGATTATGTGTCCTGATTCACAGTTTGGAAAACATTGTCACTGTAATCATCACTCAGTGATGTGATGATGGAAGTCCCTTGTGTGGGCTGGCCAGGGTGCCTAATCAACAGCTATACCACTCACTCATTGATTCAATCATTCAATCCACTTGCTCAACCAAGATTTATTTGCAAACTAACTCTATGCCAGGCACTTTTCTAGGGACCAGAGACACCGCAGGCAATGAGGCAGAGCACATGTCTGCTATCATAAAGCTTAGATTTGGGATGGGGGAAGGTGTTTGAGGCCCTAAATACCAAACATGCGAAAGATCTATAGCAATAGCTGAATGTGGTGGCGTGTGCCTATAGTCCCAGCTACTCAGGGGATGGCTTGAGGCCAGGAGTTTGAAGTTGTAATGCACTATGATCACACCTGAGAATAGCCACTGCATTCTAGCCTGGGCAATAAAGCAAGACTCCATCTATTAAAAAAAAAAAAAAAAAAAAAAAGGACTGATATGAGCCAGAGCTCCACAAACTATTATGTAGCCTCTACTCCCATCCATGGATTTGTTGTTGTTGTGTTTTTGTTTTGTTTTTTTGAGATGGAGTCTTGCTCTGTCACCCAGGCTGAAGTGCAGTGGTGCCATCTCAGCTCACTGCAACCTCCACTTCCCGGGTTCAAGCAATTCTCCTGCCTCAGCCTCCTGAGTAGCTGGGATTACAGGCATGCGCCACCAAGCCCGACTAATTTTTGTATTTTTAGTAGACACAGGGTTTCACCATGTAGGCCAGGCTGGTGTTGAACTCCTGGCCTCAAGTGATCTGCCTGCCTTGGCCTCCCAAAGTGCTAGGATTACAGGCGTGAGCCACTGCTGGCCAATCCATGGATTTTGTAATATGGGAACAGGATTTTCTTATAAACTCTGCCTAGGATTTACAATTTCGGAGCTGGCAGGCTCAAGAGATATTTAATTCACCGCTTCTTGTTAAAGAAGGAAAGGGAGGCTTCAGAGGAATGTGACTTAGCCAAGGCCCCACAAAGAGTTTATGGAAAAACCCAAGCCACCTTCCCAGGCTTGCGGAATCTGTCACTTGGTCTTCCTCCCTAAAACAAGACTCACAAACTCTGACACCCTCAGGAGGTGTAATGTAATATAAACTATCAAATAAACCACAGTGTTGCACAATAGAGAGTGGGGACCAGGCCAAACTGGGGGCGCATGCTCAGAAGAGAAGTTTTCTAAGCCAAAGTCAAACAGCAACAATGATAACCGCGGCGCACCACTGAGCCGGCCAACAGTACACGTCTGTGAGCTGAAGCTGGCCCTTCGAGTCACGAATCTGAGCCCTCGATTTGGCCACACTCCCTCCCATTCCTCAGCGTATTTCTATCCTTGCCCTGCATTTTAGCATATATTTTCAAGTCATACCTAATCAGAAAGCCTCTCCTACATGCCTCTATTTTCTCTGCATTGTTTTTTCTCAAGTTTGAGCCACATTTTGAAATGTAACCAAAGTGAGAAAAACCAAATAGGATGGGTACATATTTATTTTCATAATATAGTACTGTCTTGATATAAAAACAATACAAAATTCATTTTATATTTATCTAAAATTCACTTTTTTTTTTTTTTTTTGTATAGACAGGGTCTTGTTCTATCCCCCAGGCTGGAGAGCAGTGGTGAGATGATGGCTTAGTGCAGCCTCAAACTCCTGGGCTCACGCAATCCTTCCACCTCAGCCTCCAGAGCAGCTAGGACTAGAGGGGCACATTAGCATGTCTGGCTAATTTTAACTTTTTGTAGAGAAGAGGTCTCACTATATTGCCTGGGCTAGTCTGCAACTCCTGGCCTCAAGTGATCCTCCTGCCTTGGCCTCCCAAGCATCAGGATTATAGGCATGAGCCACTGAGCCCAGCCAAATGTACCCCTTTACATAGTAAAAAACCTAAATATTCTGTTATGTAAATATTTTGAAAATATATGAATACTTCCTTGTCTTCTTAAAAGAGGACACTGAACAGAACTCAGTCTTTTCTTGATATTAATGGTCAATATTTTGGATACAAATTGATCTACAGGCCAGGCGTGGTGGCTCACACCTGTAATCCCAGTAGTTTGGGAGGCCATGGCAGGTGGCTCACCTGAGGTTAGGAGTTCAAGACCAGTCTGGCCAACATGATGAAACCCTGTCTCTGCTAAAAATCCAAAAAGATAATTAGCCGGGCGTGCTGGCACATGCCTGTAATCCCAGCTACTCAGAAGGCTGAGGCACAAGAATCCCTTGAACCTGGGAAACGGAGGTTGCAGTGAGCCGAGATCATGCCACTGCACTCCAGCCTGGATGACAGAGAGAGACCCTGAAAAAACAAACAAACAAACAAACAAACAAACAACAACAAAAACCAATTGATGTATAGTATAGGAGATACTTTTAGGAGCTATTCTGCTTCTGTATCTTTCATGTTATTTTTTTAAGTGACATTATATCCCCACCAGGTTTCCAGAAGTGCAGACTATGGTTTTAAAGAGAAGGGCAGACCCAGCCTTCCATCCTGTACCTTCCTGACCTTGACAACACTCTGTATTTTTGTTGCTTTTTCACTGGTTGGTCATCTTAATTTTGTACGACGTAGATAGCTTTTAATTTTGATTTTTTTAGATGTCCCTCTTTTACAATCCTCAAATCTAAGCCATAAAGTCCAAAGTATCTTAAAAGATGCTCCTTCCATTGGAGGTGAGCTCAGGCCTCTGGTTTGGAATCACTGGGAGTTCTTTTGTTAAAAAGGTGCTACCTCCTATATACAAATTCTATTAGCTGAAAAGTTCAGACGTAAATATGCATCTTAAACAAATATCCTAAGCGATTCTTGTACATAGCCAACTTTGAGAACCACGGTTCCATCTTTTCCTTGCAACTATGGTTCTCAAACATTGGGACAAATTAGTCACATAAGGACCTTAACAAAGGGAACAATGGCTGAATCCAAACTCAGAATCAGATCCTCTGAGTGCTAAGATTTTGGTATTGGTGTTTTTATTTACTTTTTACTCTTTATGTTGAGCTAGTTAAAAATTTCCCATGCCATTTGTAAGGAACAATAGACAGAGAGCCCATGTATCCTTCACCCAGCTTCCCCAGTGGTAATACCCTCCTTAACTATACCATAACATCACAACTGGGAAACTGCATTGATACAATCCTACTACGCTGTTTTTCCTTTTTACTTTTTTTTTAAACTAGTTATCCTTTTTTTACTTTTTTCTATTTCTTCTTCTTTTTTTTTTTTGTTTTGTTTTGTTTTTTGGCCCAGGCTGGAGTGAGGTGGCACCATCTCGGGTCACTGCAACCTCCACCTCCCAGGGTCAAGCGATTCTCCTGCCTCAGCCTCCTGAGTAGCTGGCATTACAGGTGTCCACCACCATGCCTCGCTAATTTTTGTATTTTTAGTAGAGACAGGGTTTTGCTGTGTTGGCCAGGCTGGTCTTGAACTCCTGACCTCGGTGATCCACCCACCTCATCCTCCCAAAGTGCTGGGATTACAGGCATGAGCCACCGCGCGCAGTCATTTTTCTCTATTTCTTCTTTTGGTGATGCTTAGTTCTACTGAAGCAGCTCCTCTACTCTTTCATGTGCTAGCTTTTTCTATTTTAAAAACATGTAAAACCTACAGAAAACTTATCATGCTAGTATAATGAACACCCAAATATCCTTCACATATATTCACCAGTTGTTAACATTTTAACACATTTCTCTCCCCTCCCACTTTCTCTTTCTCAATATGTACACATATATTCTTCATCCTGACCCATTTATGCACAGCCCTTCATGCCTGCACACTTCACTGTGTGTCTCCAGAGAACAAGGATGTTCTCTTACCTGGACACAATGTAATTATCAAACTCAGATAATTTTTTTTTTTTTGAGACAGACTTTCACTCTTGTTCCCTGGGCTGGAGTGCAATGGCACAATCTTGGCTCACCGCAACCTCTGCCTCCTGGGTTCAAGCAATTCTCCTGCCTCAGCCTCCTGAGTAGCTGGGATTACAGGCATGTGCCACCACACCTGGCTAATTTTTTTGTATTTTTAGTAGAGACAGGGTCTCTCCATGTTGGTTAGGCTGGTCTCGAACTCCCGACTTCCCAAAGTGCTGGGATTACATTACAGGCATGAGCCACTGCGTCTGGCCAGATAACTTAACATCAATACAATATTATCTAATATAATATAGTTCATTTCAAATTTTGTTCATTTTCCAAAACTATCCTTACATGTAGTAATTGTAGCAATTCTCCCTCACACCCCTAGGATCTCATCATACTACATTACCGTATGATTTCTTTACTCCCCTTTAATCTGAAACAGCACCTTTTGTCTCTCATGCTACTGACTGTTGTTTTTTTTTTTTTTTGAGATAGGGTCTCACTCTGTCGCCCAGGCTGGAGTGCAGTGACATGGTCATAACTCACTGCAGCTTCCACCTCCTGCGCTCAAGTGATCCTCCCACCTTGGCCTCCAGGCAGGTGCCACTACACCCAGCTAATTTTTTTGTAGAGATGGAGTCTCCCTGTGTTGCCCAGGCTGGTCTGGAACTCCCGGCTTCAAGCATTCCTCCCACCTCGGCCTCCCAACGTGCTGGGATGATAGGTATCAGCTGCTGCACCCGGCTGCCACTGACATTTCTGAAGACTCCAGGCCAGTCGTTTTGTAGACCGTCCCCCTCAATGTGGGTTTGTCTGGCTGTTTCCCATTGGATTTCACTTTTGAAAAACATTTTTCAGCCCCATTTTTAGTTATGGATTCACTGAGGAGACATTTGGCTAAGGAGAGTTTCTCTCTATTATTGTTTAAAACATTATGAAGCGTAACGGATGGATGGTCACCTCTGAACACCTCGCTCCCAGGCAGAACATCAATAATATTCACAACAGACTGTGGCACACTCTGGACAAAACCAGGTGAGTGCAATTCCCTGCCTGTCACTGTGAATTCTAAGGAACAAGGAGTCAGGAGCCTGGGCTTCCAGCAGGGACTTCCCTGAGGCCGGGGCAAGCAACATTATTTCTTTATTCCTCAGTTTCCTCAAACCATAACATAAGTTCTAGGGAATGAAAATCCCCAGAACTTAACTCACGGGGTTAATGTGGTGATGGATGTTACATGCTCACCACAGTGCTTGGCACTCAGTAAGTGCTCATTTAATGTGAGCTCTTATTATCATTTAAAAATAACGTCATTAAGTCAAATCTCTCGTGTATTGTTTTACAACTTCTGGCCAGGCACAGCGGCAGCTCACGCCTGTAATCCCATACTTTGGGAGGTAGAGGCAGGAGGATCACTTGAGGCCAGGAGTTTGAGATCAGCTTGGGCAATAAAGCAAGACCTTGTATCTCAAAAAAAAAAAAAAAAAAAGAAATTTTAAAAATTGGCCAGGCGAGGTGGCTCATGCCTGTAATCCCAGCATTTTGGGAGGCAGAGAAAGGTGAATCATGAGGTTAGGAGTTTGAGACCAGCCTGGCCAACATAGTGAAACCTCGTCTCTACTAAAAATACAAAAAATTAGCTGGGCATGGTGGCGCATGCCTGTAATCCCAGCTACTCAGGAGGCTGAGGTAGGAGAATCACTTGAACCTGGAAGGAAGAGATTGAAGCGAGCAGAGATTGCACCACTGCACACCAGCCCAGGCGACAATGCAAGACTCTGTCTCAAAAAAAAAAAAATTAAAAATTAGCTGGGCATGGTGGCATGTACCTGTAACCCAGCTACTTGGGAGGCTGAAGTGAGAGGATCACTTGAGCCCAGGAGTTCAAAGCTGCAGTGCGCCATGATTGCAACACTGTATAGGAGACACAGCAATACTCTATCCTTTAAAAAAAAAATGCATCCATTCTAGGGGTAGCCCAGAGGTTTTTGTTTGCATGTTTGTTTTGAGACAGGTTCTTTTTGTGTCGCCCAGGCAGGTGTGCAGTAGCATAATCACAGCTCACTGCAACCTTGAATTCCTGGACTCAAGCGATCCTCCGGTCTCAGCTTCTCAAGTAGCTGGGACTGCAGGTACATGCCACCACTCCCAGCAATTTTTTTAAAAATTTGAGTTGAGACAAGTTATTGCTATGTTGCCCAGGCTGGTCTCTAACTCCTGGGCTCGAGGCATCCTCCCGCCTCAGTCTCCCAAAGCGCTGGGATTACAGGCATGAGCCACCACACTCGCCCTGTGGTTTTCCTAGACTCTCATGGAGTCCATCTTATGGCACAGCTGCTTGGCTGTGGAAAAGATCCCCAGCTCTTCAGGGTTAGGATGCTGAAAACTGATCTTACCATTACGTCCTGAATAGTTAAGAGAATCCTTTCTTTGTCTGCACTGCTTAAAGGGTCAGAATGTCCACATGCATTCAGAAAGGAGGAGTTAAAACCACAGGGCTTGGTGCCGGTGGGAGATTTGGTATCCTAGGGACAAGCACAGAGAACTGGGCATGGTAAAAGCAACTTCCTTTTCCCGAATACATGCCGGGGCCTTGCTCTTCTGTTGGTCTCCCTGCCTCCCATCTCTCTCCTCACTAAATCACCCTTGCTCCTGAAGTGGATCTGATCGCTCTCATCCCTGTTACATTAACACCATTGCTGGCACACAGCCAGTCAACGGACCAGGATCCAAACTCAGGCCACCAACTCCCAAAACAGGGCTCTGAGCCACGGAGCTGTATGGCAGTTGAGTGAGTACCAGTGTAGAAAGACGGCCGTGGTATGTTGTTGGGTTTTTTAAACAATGGGAGGCTGGGTGCAGTGGCTCCTGCCTGTAATCCCAGCACTTTGGGAGGCTGAGGCAGGTGGATCACCTGAGGTCAGGAGTTCGAGACCAGCCTGGCCAACATGGCAAAATCCCATCTCTACTAAAAATACAAAAATTAGCCGGGCATGGTGGCACGTGCCTGTAGTCCCAGCTACATGGGAGGATGAGGCAGGATAATCGCTTGAACCCAGGATGCGGAGGTTGCAGTGAGCCGAGATCTCACTACTGCACTCCAAGCTGAGTGACAGAGCGAGACTTGTCTCAAAAATAAAGAAAGAAAGAAAGAAAGAAAGAAAGAAAGAAAGAAAGAAAGAAAGAAAGAAAGAAAAAGAAAGGGGCTGGGCATGGTGGCTTAGCCCTGTAATACCTGGAACTTTGGGAGGCCAAGGTGGGAGGATTGCTTGACTCTAAGAGTTCAAGACCAGCCAGGGCAACATAGTGGGATATAAGACCCCATCTCTACCAAAAAAACCCCCAACAATTAGCTGAATGTGGTGTTGTCTCAGCTGTTCAGGAGGCTGAGGCAGATTAATTGCTTTAGCCCAGGAAGTAGAGGTTGCAGTGAGCTGTGATTGTGCTACTGCACTCCAGCCTGGGTGACAGAGCGAGACTCTGTCTCAAAAAAAAAAAAAAAAAAAAAAGGATGGGATAATGAAATAGCATGAACAGTATAATCCTATTTACGTTAAAATAACCATGTTAAATGTTAAAAATGTTAAAAAGGCACCTACTCAGAGGTCGTTTATGTGGTAACCCCAAGCATTGGAGCTGCCTTAAGTCTCATCACTGGAATGAAGGAAGGAAGATGGAAGGGATTTGCTGTGGAGCTGGGCTGGGGGCAGGGCTGGGACGGGCTGGCCAAGGATGGTGCCCTTTAGTGGCTTATAAATGTCAATAATAACAATGACTTTAAGACACTGAACTGTTATTGTGGGAAAATACCCAACTCACCCCACGCCACCGTCCACCCAACAGAGAGAACGCTCAGAAGGCAATCCAGAAGGCGTCAGGGTGGCCCAGTCTTCCTGCCACCTATCATGCTCTCAGGGACCTCAGAGGTAACTAAACTTGGGAGATACCACTCATTGGGAATGAGACGGGTCTGGGATATTCTGGATCAATGATGGCTTCTTGGATATAATGAAATATGCCATTTTTAGTCCAGATGGTCATCTACCCATCTACTCACAGTAATTATCTCTGGGGCAGTGGGATTATGAAAGGACTTTTGTTGGCTTTATATCATTTGATTTTTTTCTTTTTTTAAGAGACAGGGTCTTGCTCTGTCACCCAGGCTGGAGTTCAGTGGCATGATCATGACTCATGGTAGTCTTGTCATTTGAATTTTTTTGTATTGATCATGTATTATCAGGAAAATAAGTATCACAATTTTTTTTAAATGTACACTTTGTTTCATTCCTGGTACATCAATGGAGACAATATCTTTTTTTTTTTTTAAGTTGGAGTCTCGCTGTGTCGCCCAGGCTAGAGTGCAGTGGCTTAATCTTGACTCACTGCAACTTCTGCCTCCTGGGTTCAAGCAATTCTCCTGCCTCAGCCTCCCAAGTAGGTGAGATTACAAGTGTGTGCCACCACATCATCTGGCTAATTTTTTTTAGTAGAGATGGGGTTTCACCATGTTGGTCAAGCTGGTCTCGAACCCCTGACCTCAAGCAATCTGCCTGCCTCCCAAAGTGCTGCCATTATAGGCGTGAACCACTGAGCCCAGCCAGACAATACCACTTATATGGTGAACATATCATTCACTGCAGTGTACAACCACGTCCCCAGGAAAGCCAACCATGACTAAGACTTGGTACTTTGGTGGAACTCTCTGGAAAGACGTGTCTTCCTTTCACCAGAGATGTAAAACAGCTCAAACCCCATGATGCCTTCCCCTTAAACTTAAGAGAATCCTTTGTCTTTACTACTGCCCTCAAGCCCCCTGCAATCTGACCCATGGCTGCTTCTCTAACCTCACCTTTACTTAAGTATCACCTCATCAAAGGGAAGCCCCTGCACCCACCATATACAATAGCAGCCCCTAACCATCTTTCTCTATCCCCTTCCTGCTTTATTTTTCGTATCAGCTCTGTCATCTCCTGACACATGGTATACTTACCTTCTGCCTTATCCTCAGTGTCTGGAATGGTACCTGGGATGGTGGCACACTGGAGCACACACACCTAAGTAAAGGGACAGCTGTTCCTCAGCTCTAGTCACTGTTGATGTATAAGAACGTGGACCCCATGTCTGGGCAAGGTGGCTTACACCTGTAATCCCAGCACTTTGGAAGGGTAAGGCGGGCAAATCACCTGAGGTCAGGAGTTCGAGACCAGCCTGGCCAACATGGCAAAACCCCATCTCTACTAAAAATACAAAAATTAGCTGGGTGTGGTGGTGCACAGCTGTAGTTCCAGCTACTTGGGAAGCTGAGGCAGGAGAATCAGTTGAACCCAGGAGGTGGCAGAGGTTACAGTGAGCTGAGATCGCACCACTGCACTCAAGCAAGGGTGAAAGAGCGAGACTGGCTCAAAAAAAAAAAAAAATGTGGACCCTCAAACCTACAAATTTTTCCAAGAAGCCCCAAATTCAGATTTTTACATAGACTCTCCTCCTGATTCTTAAATGTCAGCTAGTGAGTCGGGCGTGGTGGCTCACAACTGCAATCCTAGCACTTGGAGAGGCTGAGGTGGGCGGATCACCAGGTCAGGAGATCAAGATCATCCTGGCCAACATGGTGAAACCCCATCTCTACTAAAAACATAAAATTTAGCCAGGCATGGTGGTGGGCACCTGTAGTCCCAGCTACTCAGGAGGCTGAGACAGGAGGATCACTTGAACCTGGAAGGTGGAGGTTGCAGTGAGCTGAGATCATGCCACTGCACTCCAGCCTGGGTAACATAGCGAGATTCTGTCTCTGAATGAATGAATGAATGAATGAATAAATATGTCAGTTAGTAATTCACATCTTTTAAAAGCAATGTACAAGTCAACGGGGTGGAGGCCAACAGAACATGTCTCCAGCAAGCCGGTCTGTGAACTCAGAGAAGCCACGAAATTGAAGTTCACGGAGGATGTGATTGAAGGCAAGAGGCTGGTGTGCTTCAACATTGAAGGTCAGATGAAAAGAACATATGCGGACATGCATTTCCTTTTGCTCCATTTCAGGCTGCGCTGGCAAACAGTGTGAGGTGGCTGAGTATATTTAGCCACGTGCCTTTTTTTTTTTCTTTCCCAGTTCAGATTGCATCTCTTAAGGCTTCTGCCTTTGCTGAAAACTGGCATTGCCATTTTACTCTGTCACTTTGCAGGAAAATAACTCCAAGGGGAAACTGACTGTGAAGCCTTATAGAGTGTCCCCTCAAGATGGGGGGAAAAAAAGGAAAGAGAGAAATATAATCAAGCACTCAGAGTGGAGAAAATTAAGTGCTGGCGGAGCAGCAGCCATGCCTATGCGGAGCACGTACACAAAAGAATGCTGATGGGACTTAGTGCTGCTGCCTCGAGTTGCAAGGAGCTTGGAGGTCGCAAAGGAAGGGCTGTATGTTAATTTCACGAGAGGTGCCAAATGTTTGATCAAAGGCAAACTATCATGGCCTCTTGCTTGAAGGGCACACACACATCTGGGGGCGGGACTGTAATAGACTGCGGGTGGCTAAAAACCAGCCTCTCAATTGAGAGAAATGGACGGCTGTTTCGCAGAGACTGATCCTGAGCAGGGGGCTGTTTGGTGCAAAAGCAAATTGTCTGTGTGTTGTTTGGGAGCTGAGTTTTAAAGGTAATAAAGTCCACAATTCTGCCTACTGTTTAACTCCACTTTAATGGACTTAGCAGAGAAACAAAGTCCTTGGGTCATTCCATAGAAAATGACATTTATGTTCTGTTTTAGGGAAACAAAAATTTCCAACATATTCTCCAGGTTTTTTGCAACCAGGATGTGAAACAAAGTGATCCTTGATCTTTACCTGTCTTTCCTTTATCAGCAAATAAGGAAGTACAAGCATGCGACCAAAATCAGAGGGACATTTCCCAGACAGCATTCCGATCTCCTGTCAGAGTCTTTCTCACTTCACAAAAGCGACACGCAGAAGCACGACTCTGCCCTTGTGGTGACACCACTGAATCTGCAGCCGGGGCCCACAGTTTAACAAATGCTGCCCTGGCAAACCAGGCAGGGTCTGGCTTAGCAACCTGCCTTTGACCTACCACCTCTTGGTAATTCTGCTTCTACGTAACTATGGAGATGATCTACTCATTCTATTATAAAAATAATGCCCTTGGAGTAAACCCCAACGAACCACTCCTACCTCCACCCTGTCCCAGGCCTGTTCTGCCCCAGTGCACCTAATCTTCCTTCATTCGATATCCACCTTGTTCACACTGTGCCTGCATCCTGCTCCTTAAACAAGCCTGGCCTCATGCCACTGCACTTGCTGCCTCCTCTGTCTGGAATGCCTTTCTCATTGCTCCTTGCGAGTGTCACTCTGTCACCCAGGCTAGAGTGCAACAGCGCAATCTCGGCTCACTGCAACCTCTGCCTCCCAGGTTCAAGCAATTCTCCTGCTTCAGCCTCCCAAGTAGCTGGGATTTTTTTGAATTATAAGTACAGATGGGGTTTCAGCATGTTGGTCAGGCTGGTCTTGAACTCCTGACCTCAGGTGATCCACCCACCTCAGCCTCCCAAACTGCTGAGATTACAGGCGTGAGCCACAGTGCCTGGCCCCAAGCCACTCCCAATCCATCAGGTTTCAACTGAAATGTCATGCTGGAAAGAGACCTTCCTTCTCTCTATCCTGGCTAACACTGTCTTCTCTCTCACACCATCTTACTGTCCCATCTTTCTCTTCTGCTTTCTTCAGAGAACTTATTGATACCGAAAATGATCTCATTGTTTATTTCTTGCTTTTTTCTTCATTGTCTGTCTCCCCTTTGGAACGTAAGTTGCTTAAGAACAGGCACCTCTCTGGGCATGGCCCACGCCTGTAATCCCAGCTACTCAGGAAGCTCGGGGGTGAGAGGATGGCTTGAGCCCAGGAGTTCAAGGCCGTAGTGAGCTATGATTGTGCCAATGCACTCCAGCCTAGGTGTCTTTAAAAATAATAATTAAAAAATGGCCAGGTGCACTGGCTCATGTGTATAATCCCAGCACTTTGGGGATGGATCACGAGGTCAGGAGTTCAAGACCAGCCTGGCCAATATGATGAAACACCGTCTCTACTAAAAATACAAAAACTAGCAGGGTGCAGTGGTGCGTGTCTATGGTCGCAGCTCCTTGGGAGGCTGTGGCAGGAGAATCGCTTGAACCCAGGAGGCGAATCTTGCAGTGAGCTGAGATTGTGCCACTGCACTCCAGCCTGGGCAATAAAGGGAGACTCCACCTCAAAATAATAATAATAATTAAAAAGTATAAGTACCTCTTCAATTTTGTTCATTTCTGAATCTCTGGTGCCTGGGACAGAGCCTGATGCTCAGTAAGAGATATTAAACAAATGTTTCTGGAAGGAAGGACTGGGATATACTTTTACAGTCCAAAGGATTTCAGGAATGAAATGGAAATCTGAGGAAGGGGAGTAAAATGTCCTGTTGTCAACCTTATAAGCTGCTAAATTGACATGGACTCCAAGCTAAAGCTGCACAGGCCTCGAGGTTTTTAAACATGTGGCTCCTGCTGCCCTGGGGGTGGTATTCAAAACATTTACTGGTGCATGTCAAGACGTGTGGATGGGCTGAATATCAGCTCTTTCTCCCTGCCCTCACCAACTTGTCCCTCAAACCCCTACCCAGTTTTTAGGAGCCAGGACAAATGTCATTCCCTCTGGGAAACCTTCTGGGATCCTCTCCCCCCTCTGTCCTTTCCATGCTCTGCTCCAACCTCTCTGCATTCACTCACTGTACAGTGACTGTGGGCTAGTGACCCTTAGAAGTCAGACCCCGGCCTGACAGACCCCTGGACACTGGGTGCCTCTGAATGCTGACCTCCCAGCCCAAGGTCTGCTCAGCAAAGTGTGTGAAATGAATGCAACAGTGAAGGCACACAGCGGCGAGTGAAGGACAGAATAAATAACCGTCAGAAAGCGCCCCTAGGGGCCACTGCAGCACTGAGCCTCACCGTCCTTCAGGTGCCCCAAGATCAAGGCCAAGGCCATCCCTACCTGTGGACGATCCTCAGAAGTGTTGTCTGCCTGGACAGTCACATCCCCACACAGCTCAAAGTCTTCAGAATAGTCCACGGGAGGTTCGATGTGGAGCCGCGGGCCAGCTTCTGTTCTGATCTGCACAGATTTCTGTACAAAAATTCAGAGCATTTCAGATAAGGTGGAATGAGATCTTTATTCCTCTGCAGGGCAGGGACTGGCGCTGGAGAGGTGCGGCCGGGATCTACAGGCTTAGATACCATGGGTGCTGTGCCCGCGTGCAACAGCAGTGGAGTCATGATGAGCAAGAGCCACAAGCCTCCATCCCATCCGGGCCCGCAATGGATGGACTACGCCACCTTGCGCAAGAATCTACTGCATCCTGCGGTCAAAATATGTGCAGGACAATTTTTAAAAGTCACTTTTTGGTTAGAAATTATTTTTCTTTTTTCTTTTTTCTTTTTTTTTTTTGAGACAGGGTCTCACTCTGTTGCCCAGGCTGGAGTGCAATGGTACCATCTTGGCTCCTTGCAACCTCCACCTCCTGGATTCAAGCAATTCTCCTGCCTCAACCTCCCGAGTAGCTAGGATGATAAGCACCCACGACCACATGGTGAGTTTTTTTTTTGTTTTTAGTAGAGAGGGGGTTTCGCTATGTTGGCCAGGCTTGGTCTTGAACTCCTAGCATCAAGTGATCTGCCCAACTTGGCCTCCCAAAGTGCTGAGATTACAGGCGTGAGCCACTATGCCCGGCTGGTTGGAAATTCTTTATTAGTAGGCTGTTAGTAAGTGCTAAACTTCTCAAAAAGGGATTTGTGGTCAAGGCATGGTGGCTTACGTCTGTAATCTCAGCATTTTGGAAGGCCAAGACAGGAGGACCACTTGAGGCCAGGAGTTGGAGTCCAGCCTAGGCAACATGGTGAGACCCCCATCGCTACAAAAAACTTTAAAAATTAGCCAGGTGTGTGTCTGTTGTCCCAGCTACTCGGGGAGGCTGAGGTGGGAGAATCACTTGAGCTCAGGACTTCAAGACTGCAGCGAGCCAAGATCTCACTACCGCACTCCAGCCTGGGTGACAATGTCAGACCCCGTCTTTAAATAAAAGAAAGGTGGGGAGCTTTGTGATCAGACTTGTTTGGGAAACCCTGGCCTATCCACACACACTGCGGATAGCCTAGAATGAAACAGAATGGAACATTTCTCAAACTTTCTGGACTGCAGACACTCTGGACTGGGGCGTCTCTTTCTTCTAGCATGCCTCGGATCATTCTTTTGGAAGGAAACTCATTGACCTGGTGTGGCAGATTGCAGACTGCCCCCCAAATGTCTACTTTCCCCTTCTTCTATTGCCTGGAGTTTCCAGATGTGCACATGGAGTCCCAGCCTCCCCTGTAGCTAAAAGGAAGCACGTGAACACGATCTGACTCACGAGCCATGGGTGGGAGGGAAGGATGTGCATTGTATCTTCCAGGTGTGTCCTCAAAGGGCTGGGGGCCAGCCTCGGAGGCCCTGCAGCTTCTCCTGCCAGCTGGAATGGGGAAGTGGGAGTGAGCTGACTGGTGCTGGGGGGAGGAAAGCAACATCTGGAGGATGTCAGAATAACACGGGTTCCTTGGTGACCTCGTGGAGCAAGGGGGAGTGCTCCTATCTAAGCAGTGTTGTGTCAGAGACAACAGCTTTTGTGCTGTTCAAGCCACTGTTATTTGTGTCTCCCTGCTGGCAGCCAAATCTGTACCTTAACTGATATACGTGGCACACAAGGTTCCCTACGACGTGGCCACAGTCCACCTTCCTACTCTGACTGCCGCACAGACAACCACACACCTGATAATTAGGCTAAGCAAAAGGGCTTCTGGGGCTGCGAGCATCCAGGCTGGGTCCTTCAGGAAACACGTCCCTTGTTTTCCTCTGGGACCCATTTTCCTCTCAACTATCAGTCCACATGTGGCCCTATGGTGGGGATTTGAGACAGGCCTAGCCAATCCACCCATTCTGCCCTCACAACACACTATGACCAGCCAGTTCAGGGATGGAAGCTAAGGCAGCCAATGAAAACAGCCCTGGATTCCTGTTAGAGCCATGAGAAAGAGGTGCTCTCTTCTTGCGGGATGCAAAGTGACAGAGAAGTCTGCCAGGAGCTGCTGGGGACCATCCTGTCCCTAACAGAGAGAGCAAAGAGAGCTGAGAGGCTGACGCAGAGTCCTGATGGGTTTTAGAACCCCTGGATCCAGCCACACCTGAAGCAAGCCCCACGGAAACATTCTCATTTTTGCGTAAACAAACGTGAAGAGGATTGAAGTTATTTGTGACAGTCTTGGTCCTCCCCTGTACCGTAAATTCTCCCACCTCTGTGCCTTTGCTGATGCTGTTCTCCCAATCTGAATGCCATTCTCCCAAATCATTTCCAGGCATCCAAACCCTACCTAGCTTTGGAGACAATGCTCTCTGCCTACCCAATACCTGTTCTCTGCCTGACTCTATTGAGGTGGCTATGTCCCCACTAAGATCGTCACATTGCTGGGGGCCCTTGCAGCCAGGGTTAGCCAGGAGATCCAGGTGTGGCAAGGCCAGTGGTTAGAAATCTATAAGGCAGAGCTTCAGAGAAAACTCTGTTTTCTGGGTAATCAGGAGAGACTCTGCGTGGACAGGATTTCTGCCTTTACCCTTTTACCCTTCTTCCTGACTGGAATGTGGATGGGATGTTTGGGAACACAGCAGCCATCTCGTGAGAATGAGGAAGAAAGCCACACACCACAGATGGCCCCGTGAAACAGAGGAACTGGGTTCCTGGTGGCATCACCCACCCATGGCTCCAGCCTGCCTCCAAATTCCTTATTCACAAGCGAGGAAAACAGCAGCCGCAGTCTCTAAGCTGCAGCAACATAGCTTCTGCTGCAAGCAGCTCAACTCTCTCCCACTTGCTAACCCACTCTGGGCATTTGTCACTTTTGCGTTTCTGTTACTGTGGCTCCTGGCAGTAAAGGACCTGGGTTCTAGACTCAGGCAGTCTGTGCATTTCCTGGAACTCGGATGCTTATGCCCTGTGTGACCTTGAGCAAGTCGCCTAGCTTTCCTGAGCACCGGTTTCCAAATGTGTTAAAATGGCACTCATGAATCTTCATCAGAGAGCTGCCGCAAAGATGGCACGGAGTGATGCAGGTGAGCCCTCGGCTGGGGCTTCAGCACACAGCGCCGCGGGGCTGTACCTATTTACATGGCATCTACTCTGCACAGGTCACCAGACTGCCTCTCAGGTGTATGTTTCATTTGGCAAAACCCCCAAAAGCAAGCCAACCATGTCCTCTGGTAGTGAACCAGAGAAACTGCCACCTGCTCCGAGGCTGGAGATAAAGCTGCCTGTGTTGGACTCAGTAAGCAGGGCTGGGGCTGGCGTCAGGGGAGCCAGGCACCCAGGGTGTGATATGTCAGGGAGCCTCACTCTCAGGCACCGACCTGCTGATGCACAAAGTCGAGCATGAGGCCTCCTTTAATATTCTGCCCCAGGGGCCTTGCTGACCTTGCCCTGTCCTGGCCCTGTTACTGAGAGACAGAACAGGACACAGAGAATGTGCGTGAACTCTAAGACTCACATAAGGGGTACTCAAGGGTAATTAGGGGCTGGGCATGGTGACTCACATCTGTAATTCTAGCCCTTTAGGAGGTTGAGGTGGGCAGTTCACTTGAGGTCAGGAGTTCAAGATCAGCTTGGCTAACATGCTGAAATCCCATCTCTACCAAAAATACAAAAATTAGCCAGGTGTGGTGGCAGGCACTTGTAATCCCAGCTACCAGGGAGGCTGAGGCAGGAGAATCGCTTGAACCTGGCAGGTGGAGGTTGCAGGGAGCCGAGATCATGCCACTGCATTCCAGCCTGAGCAAGAGAGTGAGACTCTGCTTAAAAAAAAAAGAGAAAAAAAGGATTATGTCTCTGGAGGATGAACTGGGGAGGAACTGCCCTAGAAAAAGCAATTTCCTAGAACTGGTCCTTGAAGCAGCAAAAAAAAAAAAAAAAAAAAAAAAGAGTTGGGGTGACAGTGGTGGTGGTAACTAGGGCATGCATTTCCCTTGAAGCCCTGGAGTTAGAACCTTTCCCCCCTACAATATTCAATTCCCTGCATGTTTAGTAACATAAGGATTATCTAGATGATGAAGAAAATGATGTCAGAGTCTTGCTGACATACAGGACTCTAGCAGTTTGGACAGAACTCCTTTCTGATCCAAGTTCACATGCCCCGCTCCCCCATCAGTGCTTTCACACTACGTGCCATGTCCCTGGGTGCCACTCCAAGCACTTAGGTGTATTTGCTCATTTAGCTTTTTTTTTTTTTTTTTTTTTTGAGACAATGTCTTGCTCTGTCACCCAGGCTGGAGCGCAGTGGTGTGATCTCGACTCACTGCAACCTCCGCCTCCCGGGTTCAAGCAATTCTCCTGCCTCAGCCTCCTGAATAGCTAGGACTACAGGTGTCTGTCACCACGCCTAGATAATTTTCATTTTTTTAGTAGAGATGGGGTTTCACCAAGTTGGCCAGTCTGGTCTCGAACTCCTGACCTCAGGTGATCTACCTGCCTCGGCCTCCCAAAGTGCTGGGATTACAGGTGTGAGACACCATGCCCGGCCACTCATTTGGTTCCAAAGGCAAACCAAGGACGAAACTGAGTCACAAGAGTGTAAGCCACTTGCCCAAGGCCACACAGTGAGGAAGCTGCAGAGCCTAATCAGAGGCCTGACTCTAAACCAAAGAGGGACCAACATTTCCTGTAAAGGGCCAGAGAGTATTTTAGTCTTTGCAAGCTATATGGGCTCTGTTAGGATATTCAGCAATCCTACTGCAGCTCAAAAGCAGCCACAGGCAATGACTAAATAAATGGGCATGGCTATGTTCCAATAACACTCTATTTACAAATATGGGTTGAGGCTAGATTTGGCCCATGGGTTGTAGTTTGTGGATAAACCCTTGTTCTACATCACCACACTGCACTGCCCCCAGCAGGCACGTTGAAAAATAAATGTGCTCTACCTGGGCTGGGTGTGGTGGCTCACACCTCTAATTCCAGCTCTTTGGGAGCCCGAGGCGGGAGGACTGCTTGAGGCCAGGAGTTTGAGACCAGCCTGGGCAACATGGTGTGATCCTGTCTCTACAAAATATATATATATGTTAAAAAACAATGTGTTCAGCCTGGGCTACAGTGGCCTCTGGACTGGGATTAAAGAATTTCCCAGGCTGGGCGTGGTGGTTTATGCCTGTAATCCCAGCACTTTCGTAGGCTGAGGCAAGTGGATCATCTGAAGCCATGAGTTCAAGACTAGCCTGACCAACATGGAGAAACCCTGTTGCTACCAAAAATACAAAAAATTAGCTGGGCATGGTGGCGTGTGCCTGTAATCCCAGCTACTCGGGAGGCTGAGGCAGGAGAATTGCTTGAACTGAGGCAGCAGAGGCTGCAGTGACCTGAGATCACACCATGGCACTCTAGCCTGGGCGACAGAACAAGACTCCATCTCAAAATAAAAAACGAAAACCAAAGAAAAAAAGAGAATTTCCAGAGCATATCTAACACAGTAAAGGAGGCAGGGGTTGAGCTACAGATCATTTGAAGAAAAGATCTTAGAGAGATGGTGGAAAGGGCTGAAGAAAAGCTGCCAAGGATTCTCCCTGGGAGAAGGCAGGGTGCAGCAGGAAAGTGCATATCCACGCCCTCCTATAGGAGGTGGGTTACTTGGAGATGCCCCTCGGGACTCCCAGTTCCCCCTGCTGTTTCCACCCTCGCTCCCTCCCCGACACCGCCCCCTCCCGCCCCCCCCCCCGCCCTGCCCCGCCCTGCCTCGCCCTGCCTCAGCTGCTCAACCCCTTGACCATCTGCCCCATGTTGCCCTGGGCTCCAGCTCCAAGTATGGCGCAGCTTCCTCTCAGGCCCTGTCAACTTGCTCTTAGCGCATGTGTTAACCTTGGTGCTGCGGCCTGTGGAGGGAAAAGCACTACGCGGAACATATAACCAACACTGGGGGCTTCCAGGCCGGGAGATTCCTGGAGGTCTTCCTGCCTCTACTGGGATGAAGCTGTAAAGGCTTTGAAGTTCATTACTGAGATGAATTTTCTACCATACCTCCCAGGAGAGCAAGCTCCTCCCTCCTCCCCAGAAACTACTCAGTTAACATCCAAATACTAGGAGGCCTTCTAGCTGGGGAAGAGATGGCTTGAGAGGGGGCAAGGAAGAGGGACCACGGGGCACGGGACCCAGGCCTGAGAAGCTGCCTGACTCACCAGCACCGGCCAGGGCCTGGGCCTCCCCATGGGTTTCTAGTCCTTTGTCAAGAAAAAGGGGGGCTCGGCTAGGGCCCTGCTACTCTAAGTGTGGTCCACAGACCAGCAGCATTGGTCTCTCCTGGGGATTTGTGAGAAATGCAGAATTCCAGGTCCCTCCTTGGCCGTGGGAATCGGAACGTGAATCTGAGCAAGATCCCAGGTAATTTACACGCACATACATTCAATTTCCAATAGCATGAGATCAGGAGATCTACAGGGCTTTGTGGTGGAAGCCATTGTTTCTGCATGTCTAGCACACATTCCCCTGTGTTTGGTAAAAGCACCCTGTTTTTCGCTTTTTGAGATGGCGTTTTGCTCCTCACTTCTTTTCCCGGCCCCAGGAGATTCACATGGAACTGAGTATTCCCTAGGGGTGGATGAAGCATGTGACCCAGGCCTAGCCAATCAGAATATGCGACTGGATTTCTCCTGGCCGCGGTGATCGTGATTGGGTGACTGGTTCTGAGGCAGGGGAAAAGACGCAGTAGCAGGGTGGCAGACCTAAGTGGGCAGCTGCTGGTGGCTTGTCTTGGTACCACATGGGGCTCAGAGGGGGTTGAGAGATGAAGAATGAGCTCCTGGACCCAAAAGTGCTTGAACTTAACTAAGATAACCAAGAATCGGGATGAACAACTCTTCTAGCCTTGGATTTGAATTGAAAGCATGAGAGAGAGCTCTAAGGTTCAAGGAAAGCTCAGGTCTCTCTCTCTTTTTTTTTTTTTTTTTGAGACGGAGTCTCACTCTGTGCCTAGGCTGGAGTGCAATGGCGCGATCTTGGCTCACCGCAACTTCCGCCTCCCGGGTTCAGGCAATTCTCCTGCCTCAGCTTCCCCAGTAGCTGGGATTACATACATTTCACCATCACGCCTGGCTAATTTTGTATTTTTAGTAGAGAAGGGGTTTCACCACATTGGCCAGGCTGGTATCAAACTCCTGACCTCAGGTGATCCACCCGCCTTGGCCTCCCAAAGTGCTGGGATTACAGGCGTGAGCCACGCGCCCAGCCTCCCTCTCTTCTATAGTTTTCCCATCTTCCCTTTAGCACCACTGCTCACCTCGCCAAGGTGTCCGGACCTAGGTTTGCAGTCAGCATTAAGGCACTCAATCAGCAAGACTTTACTGAGCGCCGACTGCATACAAGGTTCTGAAAACACAGGAAGATACAAACAACAAAAAAAATTTAAAACCCAATGCCCTGCCCTCAAGGAGGTCACACAGCACATATAATGGGAGAGTGTGTTTATGAAGCAACATGTGACAAAATTAATGTGGTCCAGAAAGAGTCTCTAATGCTGAGTGGGTGCTGCAGAGGGGAATAAATAGTCCCTCCATCTGGCCTGCTCTCCCGCCCCCAGCCCCAGGAAGGCTCCTCTACCACCACTGGGAGGAGATTGAAAGCAGCCCTGCCTACACGGAAGGCTCACCTCCAGTGAGCAGCCCAGGCTGGCAGGTTCCAACCCAGCCCCCCAGGCCGTGCACGGCTCCCTGCCTCCCACCTCCACGCCCTTGCAAGGGATGATGACTGTGCACCTGGCTGGCTCCCCGCTTGGCATGCTGCTGTACCAGAGTGGGTGTTTCAAAGCTGCTGCTCTTTCCTGCCCACTTGCAGAACCCGGACCTGGGCAGACCCTTGTAGTATCAATCACACGCCGGAGGAGGATTTAAAAGCCGTGATACCCGCAAATCCATGTTCTTTCTTGCCAGCCCTAGGCCAGCTTATTTCATACCCAGCCCACACTCAGCCCAGTTCATGCCTAAAGTTATCTGCTCATATCTGCCACCCCTCTTCGCAAAGTGTTCCAAAAGGTGTGCATTAAAGCTTATTGTCAAGCAGAAAAAAAAAGAGCAAGGCTGGGGGCTGCCCCGCGTGGTTGTGCGGGAGTGCAGTATGCAAATGGCTCCCTCTAGAGGTAGGAAAGCTTTAAAATACTGACAGGCAGGTCTAAGGTGGGGAGATCTGCCTGACTTGATGTTTTCGTCCCACCGGGATTTGTCTGATCTCTTAGAAATAGCAGCGCTCCCCACTCTGGCAGTCTGTGTTGTGCAAGATCACTGGAAAGGCCGATGCTTCACGGGTTGTTTCATTTGCTGTCCTCACTGCAGGGGTCTTAGAACTCAGGAAGAAGATCACAAGGGACAGGGCCCCCAACATGTCCCATTTTCACTTGTGGGTTTTTCTGAAGGGGCTGAAGCTGCTTAGGCCACAGCAGGACACAGGATGTGGTGGCTGAGTGAGAGCGAAGCCTCTTCTTTAATAATTGCAATGAACTTGCTTTAGAGACCTTTAAGGAAAGCCCACCCCACAGTAAATTGCTGGAAGGCCAATCCCTTCACTAGCAATTTAATGCTAAGAGCCGATGACGTTCATCAAATCTGACAGCATTTTGGTAAACGACGGCTCTGTTGATTAGGCCGCTGTCCACCCAAGTATTACAAGGCTGAGGAAGCCATAAATCTTAATCCACGGATAGCAGCAGAAAGATCTAAGGCCTAGAAGTGGTGGGGGGAAAAGGACAGTATGAACAAGAGGCCATATATCACCACCAGCCCATTCCACAGGGAAGGCAGCAGTTCAGGATCCCAACACAGCCATCGCCATGATCCTCCCCAAGCCCTCAGGAATCGGAGGCGCTTGGGAAGGGTTTCACAGGTAGAGGTCGTCGGCCTCTTGGCCAGCAGCCAGCGTTGGAATGACTCTGTGACCTTCTGGCCAAGGGATCCGGAGGCCAGTGTAAACTGAGGCAGCCCCTCCTGTCAGGGCAGCTCTACCCAAATGTGCTTTCTTATTTTTGGGTGAGACCATAAGAAGAGAAACCTGTTCTCCTGGAGGCGGTGAATATAGTGGGCTTGGTCAGTAGAAACGGGGTGTGTGATTCAAGAGAGTTTCAGGGCTGGGTGCAGTGGCTCACGCCTGCAATCCCAGCACTTTGGGAGGCCAAGGTGGGTGGATCACCTGAGCTTGGGAGTTCAAGATCAGTGTGGGCTACAGAGCAAGACCCTGTCTCAAAAAAGATAAAAAAAAATCAGCAAGACAGCCAGTGGGAGAGTACAGAGGGTGATTGTGGAGGCAAGGGGGCTGGCGGACTGTGAATAGGGTTGGAACTGCAGGCGCTTACTGTGCACTGGGACCACCGCATCCCACCACGGTATCCCCTGCTGACCTGGCCATGCCCAATGTGAATACACGAGGTGACCATGTGGCCCCGCTGATCCCTCCTAGTTGGCAATGCCCTATAAGAGAAACTCCAAGACTGGGAGAGCACTGTGGTCCCTCTCTTGGTGGAGTGGCTTTTGAGAACTGGCCACTGGCCACTGGGGACTTGACTGCCTTAATCACTCTGCCTATCCCCAGCTGCCTCTAAGCACGGCAGGAGCCCATCCAAAAGGGTTAGGATGGAAAGTTTCTCTTCCTGTCTATCCCATGGACCCACGACTCTGTCTCTGTAGACTTTCTACCATGGAGAAACTTTGGATTTAACTCCACTTCTTGGAGCCAGAGCAAACCAATCCAGCCTGTGTTCCTCATGACCGTAATAATAATGTAGTTGGCACATCCAGTCTGTTCACTGTTTTACCTCCAGCCTCTTTGATGAGAAGCTCCAGGAGTCACAGTTCCTGCTCATGCGGTGGCACTAGGGCAGTCAGGGTTTGCACCAGGTGACCTGGTCTCTGAGGGGCTCCAGTCACAGCCAACTGAGGCAGGACGGGGTGTCGCATCTAGGCTACGCAGCGGCAGCCCAGTCCATGTCCAGAGAAACAAAGATAAGCTGAGAGATTCAGACTGTCTCTGTCTTGGAAACTTTCAACTAACAAATACGGAGGGAGTGAAAAAGGCGTGGAGAAGGCATGATGGATAAGGGGAATGCTGAAGCTACGAGTCAGTGGCAGCTCGGGGACAAGGAACAGAGGTGCCAGGAGCGGGGACTGTGGAAGGTTGGTGGAGAGAGAGCGAGCCCTGCTTCAAAGGCTCCCTGGTCCTCCTGCAGCCCCTTGCCCCCATGGGTGGTCCTTTCTGCACACATGAACCCAAAGTGTGAACCCAAATGTGGCACTCTACTGTTTCAACCCTCTTGGAAATTCTTCACATTTAGATTGAAATCCAAACTCCTGGTCAGGCGTGGTGGCTCACACCTGTAATCCCAGCACTTTAGGAGGCTGAGGTGGACAGATCACGAGGTCAGGAGTTCGAGACCAGCCTGGCCAACATGGTGAAACCCTACCACTACTAAAAATACAAACATTAGCTGGGCATGGTGGCACGCATCTGTAGTCCCAGCTGAGGGACTGAGGCTGAGGCAGCAGAATCACTTGAACCTTGGGAGGCGGAGGTTGTAGTGAGCTGAGATCGTGCCACTGCACTCCAGCCTGGGAGACAGAGTGAAACTCTGTCTCAAAAAAAAAAAAAAAAAAAAAAAAATCCAAACACCCCCCTGTGGTCTTTCTAGGCCCTGCATGACCGGTTCTTCCTACCTGCAGTCCTGACACCCTCATCCCCACCCTTTCCGCCACCCTATCCTGATTGCCCTGCCTCCCTTCAGCCTGTGCCCAGAGCCCACTGCCCTTGCTATCCCCTCACCTGAAACCTTCCCCCAGCCACAGATCTTTCCAGGGCCAGCTCCAGGCGATTCTCAGGCCTTGGCTGCGATGGGGCCCCTTGGGAGGCTGTGCTGCCCACCCTCGCTGAAGGAGCGCTTCCCTTGACACCCTCTCTCTCAGGCCACTGTCCTCTGTCCTTCCTTCATTGCACTGTCTCCCAAATTGCTTGCTTGCCTTTGGTCCTTTGCTTCCCCATCCTCCCTACCGGCTCCCCATCAACAAGAGCTCCAGGAGAGCAGGGCTGGCCTCACTCACTGCTCGGACCCCGGCACCTCTAAGTGCCAAAACTGAGTATGTGCTCAATATATGAGCATGGAATGAATGAAGTATGAGTGAGCAAAGAAACACACTAGAGTGAAGAGCCCTGAGGCCTACAGACCGAGTTGCCCTTCCCGTCAGCCTCTCCACTGATTAAAACAGCAACAGTCAGCACCATTCTCTGACTGTTTCTCCTGTGCCAGGCACTGCTTCAGCCTCTCTCCAAACATGGGCCCATCTGATCCTCATTAATTGCCCTCATTAATTGCCATTACCAACCCCACATGACAAATGAGAGAGCAGGCACCGAGGGGTTAAGCAACTTAGCCACTGTGCAGCTGGCAAGAGGCAGAGCCAAAGCTTTGCACTGGGGCTGCTGGAAGGTTCCAGGGTCTGTGCTCTTAGCCATTCCTCTGGACTTGTCTGTCTCCTGTTCCCACCTGAAGCAGCAGGCAGCCCCTGCTGAAGGACCACCTGTAATGCATGCTGCACATGCTCCCCTCCAGCATCCCTGGGAGGTTTCACTGATGATGAAACCAGAGCTCACAGGTTACATGGCCAGCTCTGGGGCACACAGCTCAGAGAGGTACACAGGCAGCTCCAAGACACACAGCTCACAGAGGTTACATGGCCAGCTCCAGGGCACACAGCTCACAGAGGTTACACAGCCAGCTCCAGGGCACACAGATCAGAAAGGTTACACACACATAGCTCAGAGAGGTTATACGGCCAGGTCTGGGGCACACAGCTCACAGAGGTTACACAGCCAGCTCCAGGGCACACAGATCAGAAAGGTTACACACACATAGCTCAGAGAGGTTATACGGCCAGGTCTGGGGCACACAGCTCACAGAGGTTACACAGCCAGCTCC